>JAEMPF020015234.1:0-16762 GCA_022496165.2 Catalaphyllia jardinei
ATCCAAACCTTATCATCAAATGTTGAACCAAATTTAGGAATGAAAATATAGGAATCAAATGTGGAACCAAAACCTTGAATCATTATTGGGACCAATATATAACATAAAAATTATTTTATATATATAATATGTAATGAATCTGTTTAAAACAAAAAGATGTGATATTTGTAAAGAGAAATGCAAAACATATTATGTAAAGTGTTGGTGTGGTGGTAAGTTTTGTTTGATGAAGAAATGTTTATTCAAACATATTCAGGATTGTGGAACTTATGAGATGACCATGAAAAGTAAAGGATTTTTTCCAATAACACAAAAGCTGAGATTTGTAAAATTAAATTTGAAGAGTATTAAATTATAATATCACATTATAATATAAGATGAATTGCAACACTAATATTCATAATGAATTAAATAATATGGGAGAGTGTAATTGTCCTTTTTGTGATCAACAATTAGTAGAAGTTTGTGAAGTGGTTGAGTCATGTTGTAGTGAACAGGATATGGAAACTGTAAATGGTATGAATACCTGTATGAATTGTGGTTTAGTTCATGGTTATGATTTTGTCATGGAGCACTTTAACTTCTATGACAAAATGTATTTGATACGACAAAAATCAATATATCATCGAAAATACCATCTTGATAATGTGATGAATGGTATATCTTTTGAAAATAATACCCATTTAACTAATAAAAAAGGGATCAGATTCATAAAGTATTCATTGAGATTGATAGTGTTCTTCATAAGGTTAATGATGGGCGTCAACGGATGATAAGTATTAAATATGTTATCAAGCAATTATTTAAGATGCTCGGGCTTACTTACAAAGATATCCAAGTAACGAAGTCGAAGAGGACAATCAGATATTATAAACAATTTTGGAAAAATGTTCTATCATTGGTTGGTGAATTTTTCATCGTATTTACTGAGATACTTATCAATAATGGGACTGTTAACTGTCACATAATCATCAATGTTCTTCATTGTATTATAAATTTGAGATGAATTGTAATTTCCACTTCTCATCATATCCTTTATCTCATTCAGAAGATGTTGATAGCTTTGGTAAGCATAAGTACAATTTTGGATCTTGAGATCAAGGTTTTTATGTGACATCCAACCCTGAATCAAAAGTGCTGCTGTACTGATTGCAATCAAACTGATGCCACCAGTTGCTATACTACTTGCTAAACCTCCAGATGTAAATATGATGGATAATCAATTCCCCAATAATTTCCATTCTTTGAAACGTTTCAATGCTTGTTTGTAGGCCCAACACTTTTTATGATATGCTTGGTAGTAAGATTTTAATTCTTCAACCTGTTCTTCTGTTAATTCATCTGAAATATGATTCCAGTTGAATACGCTTTTTCCCAACTCTTTCATATATATATTGTTTATACTATTTTGGTTCAAGCGTGTAAATATTTAATATAAAATGTGTTGTATCCTACTCCATCAAGAATGGTATTCACATCATTCATAAGAAATGTCAAATTAGAATTGGCATTGACTTTAATTACTGTGTTTATTATTAGCGGTGTCCAAATTGATTAAGACGAAGAGAAAATAAATCTTTATCAGCAGATGAATCCTTGATTTTGAATGTGTTGGATGCTCCTTTATAAGAATCAGTATAGATTATATAATAATAACCACTGATTGCTGTCCTGATATATTCACTGTTATTAGAAGCAGTGAAAGGGTATTTATTGAAACCTTTGAACTTGATTTTTCCTAAGTTGTTATGCTGTAATTCATTTGTGTAATAATAATATGTTTGTGTTGTTTTTAAAGCATCTAATTGTTTTTTATTGATGGCATCACTATCTTCATCAGCAACTCCAGTTATCTTTTTGTTCCCCATATTGATGGGCGATTCAAAATAAAGCATATCACTATTGAAATAATATAGTCTGTCCCAAATTTTGATTGGCACATCAGAGTGAGTTCCTCTGACACCATAGACAATTACATTGATAGGTGTTTTTTCTGGTTTTTGTGATGTGGAATCTTTTAAATACAAACGTAAATCAATATCGAGATCATCAATACCTGCATGTATGACCCATTTATGAAAATTGATGATCGATCTGGAATAATGACCATAATCGAAATTTATTACTCTTGTTTTTGTACTTACCTGATTGAGAGTACTACTAACAGCATTGACACTTACCTTATTATAATCGATTTGAACTGCAAATTTCATTTCAAAGACCATTGTATAAGTACCAACATTAAGATAACGTAAATCAATTGATAATCGAGCATCATAATAGTCAGCATTGTCTTTTTTGATTTGAAATAGATATGTTTGATTATTGATTCCGTGTAAAAGATTGTAATTAATGGTGGCAACAAATTCAATTCTATCATCATCTTCTTTGAATAAATTATCAGTCATTACTTTTTTGAAAACATTTTCTTGATTTACAGTTTGTATTGATTTCTCTTCTGATTTTTGTATTTTCTCATCAATAATACCATTTATGATTGTATTACTATCATTGACAGTTTTGTTAACGAAATTAATAGAAGCTGCATAACTACTGTCTGATGGTTGTGGATCTTTGAGATTGGTGATACTATTATTAGCTAAATTTAAATCACCTTCCATAGCCTCACTACCATCTTTTGGAAGTAGATCTGATTCATTGATTGCTATTTCACGCATTACGTAATCACGTGTTTTCTTCAACAATTCAAAATTAACTGCTTTATGCTTTATTTGATCATAATTTGGATTTTCTCCATCGTCTTCAACAATAGTTTTTAGATTATCAATATCATTATTACCCATATTCAGAGCACCTGTCATTGCTCTGCTTCCTCAGAAGGGCACAAACATGGCGTCTCCATACAAAGCTCTATAACTTTGGGTGACACACTTCTGCAAATAACGCGTCAATGAAAATCCGCAAAGACCTGATTCTTGGCGAGGTTGTCAATAAATCACTCATCTATCGTATCTCAGATTCTTGACTTTATTCATTAAATGGTTAAGATTTTAGTTTTCATCACATGACTGGTGAAAACCGAGAATAATCATCTAAATTATCCACAGAGAGGATATAATTTATACCCATATCTAAATTACCAGTCATGGATTTACTTCCATCTAGTTTCATGACATTAGTATCAACATGGACTTTTGCTATTTCTACATCAATAGACTTCTTATTAGTAGCATCAGAGTCATTTACAGGATCACCCAAACCGTTGATGAGATTACTATTCAGATTAAAAACTCTCAAAATATAGAATCTTGTGATTATCCTGGACATCATTGACATCAAAAATAGCGTGATTGAAAGTTGTTGAGTATTTACCCTTCACCACTCTTGAATAAAACAGAAATTTAATGTTTTTATTGTATTGAGAACCATAATATCTGATTTGAAATCTTATTCCATCGTCTTCTCCACCCTCTCCATCAGTTGTGAATTGAATGATTGATTTGGTGTATTTACCATCAATGTTATCACTGTCAAATGTTTTCATGACGAAATGACTGTCACCGTGGACATTGAAAATCATTGTACCATCAACAAGAAAACCACCAGCATCACCAATAACAAATATTTCAAAAATAGAAGTGTAACTACCACTCTCCAATTGATTACCTTTCATTTTTATACTAGACCATGCTTCCCCACTGAAACCAGTATCATCACCTTCTTTCTCAATTATATAAGCATCATTATGTGTGTTATGATTTTGAAAAAAGTGGTCTGGTGATGTATTTGGTGGTAGTTTTACAGTAAATTGACTCTTCTCGCCAAAGTCTTTATAAAATCGGAAACTTAGTTGTAAATGCTAACTATTTTGACTGACTTTAGTATGTTCTTTCAACACTTTTAAACTGACTGCATCATTGTCGCCAGTAGACTCACCAATATTGGTTAATCGCATCCCTTCAATATCATAATTACCATCATCTGTTAACTTGAATCCAACACCTGGTAACCCAGGTAGTCCACGTTTACCAATGGTTGATGATGATTAAGGTAAAAGTCCGTTTGAATAACTCATTTTTATTAATAGATTATATTTTTTCATTGAAATTTTTGGTGGTGAATTTTCGTGGCTTATCGATATATACAAAGGAATATGGTTCCTTGGTTGCTTTTTCATATGATTCTTTTGAAATACTGTTTTCACGGCAAATTAAACTCTTCTCATTAGCACTTGGAAACTCATAAATGGAGAAGTGAGAACAATTCAATCTGATGTCTTTTGGCGTCTTATAATAGCTTTGACTCAGATAAATCACACTGCAATTTTTATGTCTCCCTTGTATAAAATAGTCGATTAATGGGTTTTGGTTTTTATCACATACATAACCATCAAAAATGACGATTTTTTCTGAGTCAGAGTCAAGATCTTGAACTGGAATAATTTCATCATTTCTTGCTTCAATAACATCATAACCAACCTCATCGCTTATTGGCTGAAAGACATCCATAAGATTCTGATACTTGGACTGTTCTACATTTTTGGCATACAGATAAACTTTATCAAAATATAGCAGATTGTAGATCATATGCATTAATGTGTTTGTTTTCCCTGAACCACTTGGACCACAAATCAGCATCCGAAAACATTGATGAGGCATGAAATCGTATAGTTGTCTAAAGTTTGAGACCACATCGTCTTCAACATCATAATTAGGTATTCTCATTATATTATATCAGTATATTAATTCCATTCAACATGATGTTCAACATGATGTTCAACATGATGTTCAACATGGTGTTCAACATGGTGTTCAACATGGTGTTAAACGTTGTTTTTTGTATATGATTTGTCATTTTTATGTAATGTAATAATTTAAAAAGTAAAACCAAATTTGTTTTTTTTTTATGTAACGTAATAATATAACAATAAATGAGTTTACTTAAATAGAAAGAACTTGCAAAGAGTAAAACCAAATTAGGGAATAAAATCAATTATGTCCATGATCTAATAACACAACATAAAATCGGTCAGCAGACAAGCCAAGAGTCATTTGCGAAGGTATTCCAACCAGTGACAAGTAAATTAGATGATGTAATTGACAGTAATTTGGTTTTAAGGATGCCTCAAAAGAGAAAAAGACCACTGAAGAAAGGGGAAGTTCCAGATTGTGGTGTTGATATCGAGGATGAAGTTGAAGACATTAATTTGGGTGATCTTTTCGATGAACAACCTGTACCACCACAGCAAGAAAAACAACTAGTACCAAAACCTCCAACATATGAAGAATCGTTAGCGGATATTTTGGAAGGGAAGAAGGAAATATATGTCGATCCCCAATATTTTCCAGAGCAGAAAACCGAACTGGATCAGCAACCCGAACTGAATCAGCAACCCGAACTGGATCAGCCACCTGAATATGATGATGATGAAGGAGTTGATTATGCAATAACTGATGAAGATATAAAGAATGAAACGTTGAATGAATTAGGTTTATCTAACTATGAGAGTGTTGATATAGTTCTTGAACAGCCACAAATGACAACCAGGAAAAGAAAAAATTATCTTAATAAGATTATTAATAAAGCCAAAAATGAAAGGTATAGGATAAATGCTTATAAAGCAGATGTTACAAAAAAATACAAAAAGGGGAGGTATCGGAAGCTAAGAAGCAGGAATTAAACAAACGGTTATACAATACAGGACTTGTATTGAATGAATACATTAAGCATCATAATGATAAACTGAAAACAATAAAAGGTTCTGGGATCAAAGGCCGAGGAAGAAGACAGAGAGGTGGAAATGTCATGTTTTTCAACGATGTAAAGCAGCTTCTCAAGAAATTAGAATTGATTATTGGTGAGGTTATTGCAGGCAATACATCAATTAAGATGAGAAATACAGGAGTTAATATACTGGACACATTATTGAGAATGTCAACAATTAATAGACAGCAATATAATAAATTGTATAATCAGTATTTCAAAGTATAATTGTGTAAAGTTATTATATATACATGGATCGCGAGATTGTTTTATCATCATACAGTGTCAAAGATCAAAGAAACAACACTCCTCAGAATTTTATAACCAAATTCAACAGGCCCATAATATTGGATAGCAATTCTCAATATGTAGTTGGCTTGAACCGAATCATTAACATGTCATTCACATGGTTCAATGTAAATTCATCATACAACAAATCAATTGATAAAGTACAGCTCTGATAACGGTTCAACATTTCACAACATCACTTTCCCAGCAGGAGTCTGGAACTATACTGACTTTGATACATACATCAAGGACATAAAGAAGATTGTCAAAGATGGTGCTAATAATAATGAGTATCCTATCACTCTCGAATTTGATAATACAACATTTAGGATCACAGTCACATTAGCCAAGAATTATCAACTTGATTTAACTGCAAGCAATTTCAATGACCTAGTTGGGTTTAATAAAGAAATATTGAAAAATGAACAGAATATAGGACCAAAGGTGCCTAATCTCAGTCAAGATACAGACATTCTTAATATCCACTGCGACCTTATTAATGATTCACTTGTAGACGGTCAAGATACAGACATCATTTATTCCTTCTCAAACAGTGTGCTTCAACCTGGTTACTCCTTTACCATTGAACCGAGAAGAGTTACATTTGATCCTATCAACAAGAATAGTATAAACAGTATCAGGATACACCTGAATGGAGCGGATACATCTTTTTCATTAATCCTGGAAAAAATAATATAATATAATATTATAATGAAACCATTTGAATTCACCAGGGTTTATCATCCAAAACTCGGTATTTTTGTGGATAAACATGTAGGATCAGGAATTATTGTTGATAATATTTTCAAACCAATGAAGAGTGCTGCGTCATCTGTTGTAAAAAAGTTCGCCAAGAAATCAGGTGAGAAGGCATTAAAATCAGGTGTTTCACATTTAAGCGAAATGGCAAATAAAAAGAAATCTGAGAAGTCAGGAGACTTGACAATGAAAAAGCTTAGGAATATGAGAATTGGCGACGAGAGACAGCAAGGAGAAAGTACAGATATGATCATCGATAGATTGATATCAGGATCAGGCTTGAGAAGAAGGAGGTAGAGTAAAATTATGTAATATATTAATATAATGGCTTTCAGAACAAGTGAATATTTGCAAAGATATGTGTTGGTTCGATTTCAACTGAATGATGTTATTGAGATACCACAGAACAATCAACATCAGAAAAAAATGGGTATAAGTTCACAATCAATGACAGGTCTACGTTCTATGATTGGTACAATGCTTATTTTGAGGTGCAGTTTCAGTTACAGGCATTGGCTGATGGTACAGGTATTCCAGATGCAACCCGATCAACAGTTATTAATGGAGCTCATTCATTAATTAACCATTTGACAATAAAGAGTGCTGGTAAGATTGTATATGAAACTGATAATCTTCATAAAGTAACTTTTGTGAAGAACCTCTTGGAATACAGTGACGATTTCAGTCGCTCGGTAGCTAAAGATAGTTTTTGGTATCTGGATGTAGCAAATTTGGCTGATATGACTGCTGCTGGAAATACAGAATTTGAGGCTAGAAGACAGTCGACGAAAAGAATTGGTGAGGGTGGTGACGCTGAGAATGCCGCCAAAGATGTCAATGCAATTATACCTCTTAATCGATACGGTTTCTTTGAAGAGTTACATGATAAAATGTTAGTCCCAATGCAACTTCAGTTCGATATACAGTTACAGAATGACACAGAATTAATATATAAGGTAGCTGCAGCACTTGCTAGTCGAGTGGTTGTCAATAGATTCTTACTATGGGTTCCGAGACTAGTACCAAAGGACACTTTATACGATAAGTTTATTGAATCCTTTTTGTCGAAGAAATCTTGGACGTATAAAAGAGAATTGTATACGGCTTCCAATCCAACACAGAGCAATGGATTCTTCCAGATCTCACCAAGTATTGACAATGTTGTTTCCGTCTTTGTTTACCTCCAACGAAATAAAACAAACGATGAAGATACAAATCCTTACCACTTTGATACTTTTAAACTGAATGCGGCTAATAATAATAGCAGTCTCACGTCATGTAGATTGGAATATGGAAATGGAGTATTCTATCCGGAAACTGAATACGACTCAGAATCAAAGGTAAGGATCTTCAACGATGTGATGTCATATGGAATGAGAAAGAAAAATTACAATAGCGGTACCCAACTCAACATGTCTAATTACAACTCTCTTTATTCTCTCATATATTTTGATTTGTCCTATCAAACAGATAAAGTAACTAGAGACCCAAAGCAGTTGATATTCAGGTATAAACTGAGCGCAAATAGTGCTGCAAATTTCAATGTCCATGCTATTGTCCTATATGATGAGACTATCGTCATCGATAAGGTGGGAAATGAATTGGTCATAGTATAAAAGCATTGATAAGAATGAGACATTCTTAATTCAGATATGTTTTGTAATAGGAAATTATATAACATATATTATATACAAGAAATGACTCAGCTTTTCGAAATAAATGTCAAACTATCAGAAAATCAGAAGAAGAATTTTGGTGATGCTTACCATAAAAGAGAAACAGTTGTCATAAGGCTAACGAATGAATCTCTTCGCGGAAACGACACTCTACATGTCCCAGCTACAGTGAAGAAGAGATTGGAGAAGAATTGGAAATTGAATAAAGGTATGGATATCAAGCTTTCCAAGACCAATGTCAGAAAGCAAGTTGGTGGTAGTTTACTAACCTCAGCTCTGGCTCTTGCGCGTGCATTCGGACCAACCATTGCGAAAACCATGGGATTGGCAGCTTTAGCAGGAGCAACCAGTGCAGGTGCAAGCCAAATTGTTAAAAAGATATCCGGAAAAGGACAAACTGGAGGTTTCCTCATTCCACAAAATAAGATTGATAAGCTTATTGCAAACAAACACCTACTAACTGTAAAACAAAAGAAAGATATATTGGACGCTCTTCAAACAGGTTCAGGTGTTCATATAAAACCAACAAAGAAACAATCAGGTGGTTTCCTTGGTACTTTACTTGCCACTATTGGGATTCCAATGGTTTTAAAAGCTTTGACTGGAAGGGGTGCTCCCAAGATTGGATCACCTACCCAACCTCCTCCAAGGGGAAGAGGAGCTCCGAGAATAGGTGCATATAGGTCGCCACCGTTTTTTGGCAGTTGGGGTGACAACCAAGTTGGTATGGGAAAGAAAAGACAAACAAAAAAAAAAGGAAAGGGTCTACTATTAGGACCAAACAGCCCATTCAATCAAATTCCACTTCTAGGGGCAATACTGTGAAACCTAAATTCCATGAAGACATCCCATTAAGCAATCATAATCTGCTAAAATGGTGCAGATATCTCAACATCCCAATCAATGATGTTCTAACAAGAGATGGTAATGTTCCACATAATCATAACCAAGCATTATCTATTTACAATCTTGAACCATCATATATGAGTGGAAGCCATTGGGTAGCTACTTATGTAAAAGATGGTGTAATAAATTATTTTGATAGTTTTGGTATGCCTCCTTTTCAAGAGATGGTAAATCATGCGAAAAGAAAGAATTTGACTCTGCTTCATCACAATAATCAAAATCAAAATATAAATACAACCACATGTGGATACTTTTGTTTATACTTTTTGAATGAAATGAATAAAGGAAATTCATATTATGATTTATTAAAAGTGTTCAATATACATGATACAATGGATAATGAGAGATTCATTGAATATTATATCAAAAATATCTAAATTATATATATATAATGGTGAAATCATATTGCGTAAAACAGAAGAAACAAACTGAATGCGTTCCAGGGAGTGAACGATATGCTAAAAATGGGCGTATGATGTTGAAATGCATTTGTGCTGAATGTGGGATAACAAAGACCAAATTTGTAAAAAATCCAACTGGGGGCGCATTACCAAGAAAGAAAACTCACGGCCCATATTGTGGAGTCGAAAATCCACCACGTGGAAGAAAATATGGAACCGCGGCTGAGTGTATTGACAAACATCAAGTAAGATATTATAGTCTCAATGAAATTCCCAAATCTATATTAGAAACACTCAATAAAAGTAAACTCACAAAGAGCCAAAAAAAGAATATAGATTCTATGTTGAATTCAATTAGTAAAAAATCAAAAAAACTGATTGAGCCCTCACAAGCTGGGGGCTTACTTGGAGAGGCATTACGCAAAGGTGCCGCGAAAGGTTTATGGAACCTTGGACGAGTTGGTGCTTCGAAGGCTGTCAAATCAGATTTTGTCAAACAAAAAATGAAAGAGACAGCCAACCAATACCTTGATAAAGCATTAGACAGTTTCACATCAGATTTATCTAAAAGACTTGATCCAACACATAGTGGTAGTGGATTACCAATACCATTTCCGTTTGTTGATTGGAAGAAAGCTTGGAATGTTGTCACTACACCTGGATTGTTCAAAGGACCTGAAGTGAGTGCAAAAGAGGGTAGAGCTTTGGTTGCTGAATACAAAAGACAATACAAGGCTTACAGAGATGCTGGAGGTAGTAGATCATACAACTCATGGATTAAATGGAAAGGTTATGGTGGAGGGTTAGACATCCATAATGCTATTCTCAAGGTTGCACCTAAAAAAGGTTTTGTGATGCCTGGACATAAGTATACAGGCCCTGGAAACCCTCTTGAAGAGCAACTGAGGTATGATCCTAATACTGGTCAGATACTTGAGATATATCAACAACCAACAGGTAGAACAGATGCAGTCAGTATGCAGCATGATGTTGATTACTCAGTTTGTGGTAATAAACGAAAAGGTGATCAAGTGAAGTGCAAAAATGAAGCTGATCGTAAGATGGTCAAAGCTCTCGATGCAATTCCTTGGAAAGATCGACAATGGGGTCATACTGTGGCTAGGAACGCCATAGCAGCTAAGTCCAAATTAGGTATGGGTGTTAAGAAGCCAAAAAACGGGAAAAGCCGTCGAGTGAGGAAAACTGGCAAGAAAAATTAGCAGATGAGTTACATACACCCATAAAACGAAACTTCACTCGGCGGCGTGTAATCACAAATCAAGTGATTTAGTTGAAATGCAACAGTTTAGTAAATGGAACAAGGGTTATCGATATCTTCTAATGGTTATTGATGTATTCAGCAAATATGGTTGGATCGTTCCATTAAAAGATAAGAAAGGCGAATCTGTCACTGAAGCATTCAAAACAATATTCAAGGAAGGCAGAAAACCACAATATATTTGGGTTGACAAGGGAAAGAGTTCTATAACAAACATGGGAAAGACCTATTAGAGAAAAATGGGATACATATGTACTCAACTGAGAACGAAGAGAAGTCATCAGTAGTTGAAAGATGGAATAGGACAATTAAATCCAAAATGTGGAAACAGTTCACAGTTCAAGGTAATACAATATATCTAGACATGTTACCTGAACTAGCAAAACAATACAGGTCATGGGTTCGAATCCCGTTGAAGCCCTGATTTTTTTCAGGCTTCTTATTTCCAGTTGCTTAAATTGGAAAATTCACTGCGAGGATCATACTTAACTTGCATCTATAACCGCAGTTCAAATATGAATTATTTCATATACATTTCACATCAAAACAATACAACAACACAAAACATTCAAGCATAAAAATGACACCGGTTGAGGCTTCAAAGAAAAAGAATGAGGGTACAGTTTACTTCAATCTATATGGTGATATGGAAACATCAAAACAGAAACCAAAATATAAAATAGGTGATAAGGTCCGAATATCCAAGTACAAACGGAATGTGTTCGATAAGGGTTATACACCAAACTGGACAGAAGAAGTGTTCACAGTTGATAATATCCAATACACTAATTCAATAACATATAAAGTAAAGGATCTCAGAGGTGAAGATATTCAAGGGAGTTTCTATGAACCTGAATTATTAAAAGCCAAGCAGGATGTTTTTCGTATTGATAAAGTCATTCGTAGAGATTATAAGAAGAAACAAGCTTTGGTGAAGTGGAAGGGATATGGTGATGAATTTAAAAGTTGGATTCCAATGAAGGATTTAAACGCACTATAAAATATCATAAGAATATATAAATATATAGTATATACAATGGTAGGACCAAAAAATATTCATACACCAATCAAACATTTCAGTGAAGAAGAAAGAAAGAAAGCAATCAATCACACAAAGCAAGACCAAGTACATGGTGAATAAAGAATGGAAATGTCCTACATGTGGAAATAGGAATTACACATTAGCCGGGAAATAGACCATCTAAATACAAAGAAACACATGAAAAATGCCCAAGCTATAAAGGATCAATAAATATATAAAAAATAATAATCAAAAATCATAATCAAAAACAATGATCAAAAATTGTGATCAATTTTCATAATCAAAACAATAATAAAAAATAATAATCAAAAATCATTATCAACAATTGTTTCACTTTTCAATATTTTAAAAGCTCAATCACTTTTTTCATCTCAAATCTCAACAGATGAATATCGTCTTAGAAAAAAACTATAAAATCCTTCTAAACAGATGGAGTATCGTCTCAGAAAAATTACTCTCAAACAAATTTACAATTTAAACGCACCACAAATTGATATAAAAAAAAATTATATAAACATAGTATATAGAATGGAAAAAATTATCTCAACCTATAGTATGAACACACGTGATCTCTCAAAACTAACCAAATCTAAATTGATTAGTCTACTAATCAAAAAAGATTCACAAATCAAGAAACTGCTGTCACGCGACAAGAAGCAGCAGGCATCTCCCACTTGCCAAACAATTGGGATTCACTTGGAAGGATCTCCATAGTAAAAATACAAGACAGAATGTCATTAATAAAATATTAGAGTATGAAAAAAAAATGTCTTTTGATGATATCATCAAACAAGCTATTTAAGACAGTACAAAAATTGATATACAAAATGCTAAATACCAACGACGTGTTAATAAGATGAATATTAAACCAGTTCCATTACCAAGGACTAAAATAGAGGAAACTGCTAGAGCCCTGAAGGGTTACACAAAGTCCTTCGAAATAAGCATCAATAACAACTAAGACCCGCTTGAACAACTACAAAACACAAGAAAAGCCATCGAAGATCATATCACAAACATTCTCACAGATGTGAAAGGTCTAAAATTCGTTGAAACGCTTACGGTAACATTCAAAAAACCAGCAAAAGATGAAACACTGTACAAAACCGCATATTTCAATAGCAAACCTCTTACCATCATCAACAACATAGAAATCCCAAAAGCATTACAATTATCAAAACAGCAAATCTTAAACATGACAGCTCAATGGATATCTGAAGGTTCCGGTTGGACTATTGAATTTGTTGACAATCATTATATCAATATCGTACAATATGAGCCAATGAAAGGCTCATCACAGCTCAATGGATATCTGAAGGTTCCGGTTGGACTATTGAATCTGTTGACAATCATTATATCAATATCGTACAATATGAGCCAATGAAAGGCTCATCATATATTGAACTTCCCCCAGAACTCAGAAACAGTAAAAAAGGATTGATCAACATGAAAAATGAGGATAATGAATGCTTCAGATGATGTCACATCAGACATTTAAATCCACAAGATAAAGATCCACAGAGGATCAAAAAATCAGACAAGGAATATGTTTAAAATTTAGATTATTCAGGAATTGAATTCCCAGTAACCACAAAGCATTATAATAAAATTGAAAAGCAAAATGAGATCAACATCAATGTATATGGATATGAAAACAAACAACCATATCCTGTCTATGTGTCAAAAGAAAAATATGACAATCATATGGAACTATTATTAATAACTGAAAATGACAATAAACACTACGTAATAACCAAAGATTTAAACAGGTTTATGTTCAACAAAACGAAGTATGAGGGAAAGAAGCACTTCTGTATGTATTGTCTTCAGTGTTTCAGCTCTGAAAGAGTCTTGAACAATCATAAAGATAATTGCATTCAAGTCAATGGAGCACAAGCAGTAAAAATGCCTAATGAAGATAACAACATCCTAAAATACAATAATCATAATAAACAATAGCCAGTGCCATTTGTGATCTATGCAGACTTCGAGGCTTTAACAGAAAAGATATCTAGTTGTCAACCTAATAATGATAAATCATATACAGAGGCATACCAGAAGCATACAGACTGTGGATATGGTTATAAGGTCGTCTGTTGCTATAATGATAAATACAGCAAACCTGCTAAAACGTACAGGGGTAAAAAGGCTGTGTATAAATTCATGGAAGCCATGTTAGAAGAAGTTAAATATTGTAAGAGATTGATGAAAAAAGAATTTAATAAACCATTGAGAATGACGAAAGATGATGAAGAGAAATTTCAAATAGCTGATGAATGTCATATTTGTGATAAAAAATATACTGATAAAGATATTCGAGTTCGAGACCACTGTCATATCACTGGTAAATATAGAGGCTCAGCTCATCAAGATTGTAATTTGAAACTTAGAGTAAACCCACAAGAAGTAAAAATACCAGTTATATTTCATAATTTAAGAGGGTATGATAGTCATTTTATAATGCAAGAGATTGGAGCTATAGTTAAGAAACATACATACATACATAAATAAGAAAGGATAAGAGCAACAGATGACAATCAATGCTATACCTAACAATATGGAAAAGTATATGGCTTTCATGCTCGGCAATAGCTTAGTGTTCCTTGATAGTTTCAATTCATGAGCTCCAGTCTAGAAAAACTAGTGAGTAATGTACCAAGAGAATCATTGAAATACACCTCTGAAGTATTTAAGGGTAAAGAGCTAGATCTAATGACCAGAAAAGGAGTTTACCCCTATGACTATATGGACAGTTTTAATAAGTTCAAAGAACAACTTCCACCAAAAGAAGCATTTCACAGCATACTGAACAATGAGCATATATCAGATGAAGATTACAAACACGCCCAAAATGTGTGGAATACATTCTCTCTAAAAAATATGGGTGAGTTTCATGACTTATACCTTGCATCTGACATCCTCCTATTAGCAGATGTATTTGAGAATTTCAGGAAAACATGTTTCGAATATTATAAATTAGACCCATGCCATTATTTTAAATCTCCTGGTTTGTCATGGGATGCTATGTTGAAGATGACTAATATTAAGCTGGAATTGATGACTGACATTGATATGTTCCAGTTCATTGAAATGGGACTGCGTGGTGGTATCAGCTATATAGCCAATCGTTATGGTAAAGCAAACAATAAATACATGAGAGAATACGATGAGAAGGCGCCATCAAAGTATATTATGTATCTTGATGCTAATAACCTTTATGGTTGGGCTATGAGCCAGTATCTACCAACAGGTGGATTCAGATGGATGACTGAAAAGCAGATCAATAAGATAGACCTTACCAAGTATAAAGAAGACAGCAATAAAGGATTAATATTAGAAGTTGATCTTAAATATCCAAAAGAACTGCATAATTTCCATAATGATTACCCACTAGCAACAAAAAAAGTAGAAGTAACAAATGATATGTTATCTGAGTATTGCAAAAATATATCTGAAAAATTTAATATATCAACTGGTTTGGTTCAAAAGCTCATACCAACCTTAAATAAAAAAGAAAAGTGTTTTACATTATGTGAACCTCCAATTATATATTGATCTTGGTTTAAAAGTTACCAAAGTCCATCGAGTACTTGAGTTTAATCAATCACCATGGTTAAAACAATATATTGATTTTAATACTGAGAAACGTAAAAATGCAAAGAATGCTTTTGAAAAAGATTTCTTCGAACTCATGAATAATAGTGTATTCGGTAAAACGATGGAAAATATCAGAAAGCGAGTAGATGTTAGATTGGTTACTGATGAAAAGAAATTATTAAAATTAACCAGTAAGCCAACTTATGTTAGTAGCAAGATCTTCAATGAGAATCTGGTGGCTGTACTCAAAATCAAAGAAACACTTACTCTAAACAGGCCCGCATATGTGGGTATGTGCATCTTAGATTTGAGTAAGACTTTGATATATGATTTCCATTAAAACTATATCAAAGACAAATATGGAGACAAAGCCAAGCTTCTATTCACAGACACAGACAGCTTGACCTATGAAATCGAAGCTGAAGATGTGTATCAAGACTTATGGAATGACAAGCATAAGTTTGATAATAGTGACTACTCCGAGAGCTACCGTATTTTGATAAGACAAATAAAAAAGTAATAGGAAAATTTAAAGATGAAGCCGCAGGAGTCCCCATTTGTGAATTCGTTGGTCTACGATCGAAAATGTATAGTTATATCAAAGACAATCAACAAGGAGGAAAGACCGCCAAAGGAATTAAGAAGAATGTCATCAAGAAGGACATCACGCATGAAAACTACAAAGAAACACTCTTCAATAATAAACAGATGTTTCATAAGATGAAAACAATCAGAAGTGAGAACCATCAATTAGGAAGTTATGAAATTAATAAAGTATCACTCAGCTATTTTGATGATAAAAGGTATATTCATAAAGATGGAGTGACAAGCTATGCATACGGACACAAGAATATCAAACATTAATCATTCCTTAATTTCCATATTTGTTTCAATAATTTTCATATATTTTCCAATAATTTTCATACAGTTTCCAATAATTTTCATATAGTTACCAATAATTTTCATACAGTTTTCATAATTCAAGGTTTTGGTTCCAGACCGATGTCCCGGGTTTTGGTTTTGGTTCCACATTTGATTCCTACATTTTCATTCCTAAATTTGGTTCAACATTTGATGATAAGGTTTGGAT
>JAEMPF020015235.1:0-10000 GCA_022496165.2 Catalaphyllia jardinei
CCAATCAAACTTCAACTTACAGGTAAGTTTCGTTTAATTTCCTAATTTTAACGGATCTTCGGTCGCCTCCCCAGAGGTCTGAACAGCACGAGAGATGGTGACAACTGAAGCGTATTGTAACATTGACCCATAACGCAGTTCGCCGGGTTCCCAACCTCCTCTGTTTTTGGCTCTGCGTTTTCCCCTAGGCGCGCGTGGAAATCGCGTGGAACACGCGCGCGTGGCTAAAGATTTCGATCCATGAAACTCCAGTTCTATGGATTATCAACCTTTTCATAATTTAGGAGATTAATTGTTTTGCATTATTAATTATGATTCATTTATATTTTTGGACTGCCTCGCCAGACAAGAAATGTTACACAATTTTTAAGTTAACCAACCCTAAAAATACGAATCCCTCCTTGAGATATTGAAAGTTTTGTAAATAGTTTTTATTCTGATAGATTGTAAACAGAATTTCCTTAAGACTTAACATTTTAAAAAGAATTAATTGTAATTGTAATTGTAACTGTAATGACTTTATTTTAAGAGGTTAGCACGTAACAGTTTAAAGTGCCACTATGATCAAATTCTCGATACCCATTTTCTTCCATTTTCGTACGCGATAGATCTTTTTCAGATATCTTGCCAAATTTCAATCTATTACAAACATTAGAACTCGCCTTTTTTTTTACTTTTATTTGCGAGAATTTGTGGCCGCCATTAATTTTCCTTGTTCCAACTCTTGGTTGAGAATTGGAGAAAATGACGTCATTTTCTCAAAAAATACCACACGGGTTGAAATTATAAGAACAATCAGTGCAGTAATTTGCATAAAGAATAACAAAAACTTTGGCTCATATATTCGTGCAATTTTCTGCATTAATTGTTATTGTAATTTCAACCTGTGTGGTATTTTTGAGAAAATGACATCATTTTCTTACAAGACTCGGAACAAGGAAAAATAATGGCTGCCGTAAATTCTCGGAAATAAAAGTCCAAAAACCGCGAGTTCTAATGTTCGTAATAAATTGAAATTTGGCAAGATATCTGGGACAGAACTATTGTGTACGAAATGGAAAAAAATGGGTATCGAGAATTTCATCATAGCGTCACTTTTGAGTACAACTGATGTCCCTCATACAACATAAAAACATAATTAAAAGAATACATATATACATCATATTAAAAATTCTCAATAATAAGAACATGCAAAAATTTCATTTTCCAGATTATAGAAAATTCATAGTACTATTTTGTTTGCTGAGTAAATTATTCATAACTTTCTTTTTCAAGGCTTTGGCACTCTTTAAATCTTTGAGGTCTTTATTCAGGTTATTCCATTCTTTAATTGATCGTACATTGTTAGATAGATTGATAGATAGTTTGTAAATAAATTTAGTTTTATATGATAACCACGACTTGTTTTCTGTCCAAGCTACGTGTGCGTGTTCCACGCGAGATTCCACGCGCGCCCAGGAAAAAAAGCGATACTTAAACTTTAGATCCTTACCTTTCTTTTCCTTTAAGCAATTAGATCACCAAGCTCGTTAATGCCGAGAAAACACGCAAAGAAATCCCTTTTTGTCCCTTTTGACCCTCAAAAGTCCTTTTTGTCCTGTGTTGTGTCCTTTTTGTCCTTCGCATAAAAGGTTAAAATTCGCTGAAACTGTTTTATTTTTGTTGAGATCTCGAACTGTTAACATGACTAAATGCGTATGCCGTGATTGCCCAATTCCGAATTGTGGAGCAAAATATCTCGTTAGATTGTCTAATCATCTCACCGATGTACATGGATTAGATTACATCAATTGAAGGAAGTGGTCAAAAGAAGCGAAATTACAACCTAAGGTTAGAGTGATGATCTATCCAGCAAAGAGGAGCCAGGTATTGACCTTCAACAAGTGAAACACCTCTATCAGTACAGGAAGAGGAAAAGGATACAATAATCCATCAATTATCAACACCGAGAGGAGTAAAGAAATCACTGAAATCTCTACCAAGAGGCGTTAGAAAAGCAGCCAATAACATCAAACATTATAAAACAACAGCAGATTCAGTTCCTGAGTGGCTCACTTTGCATGAAGGGTCGAACACAGAGAAGAGAGCTTTGTAACCCCGCTCGCAGTACCAGTAGCTTGTCACACTAAACCGCGTCCCATAAGCTTCACAATTTCACTGCTTGTTGTAAAGGCGACGCTCCACTTCGCCGTTTTCTGTCAAAGCTCGTACTTTTCAAACCAAAAAATAATGTCTTGGAGCGACGGTTATAATTACTGCCTTTTCTCCAAAAACGCTTGGAAATTCTAGGGCTCTTTGTTGTGCTCCATCGTGAGTTGTCATACTTGGAAATAAAAAATACTGAAGTATTTATACCCTTTAGCGCTTATCGCATAATCAAATTGCTGTGTACTTTGATGTCCTATGGCTATTCCGAATAACGCGCACTTTGAAAACGTTATTGATTATCACCTACGCATATCCTATTTGATGTTTGGTACCTCTACCTGTTTAATCAAAGTTACCGTATCCTTTTATTATCTCTATAATCAATTAGAATAAATAAGTAGTACCCCATATCCCATTTGATGTTCGGTACCTCTTTCCATTTAATCAAAATTACCTTATCCTTTTATTATCTCTATAGTCAATTAGTTTCACAAGTGATATGATTTTGCTTACGTTTCATTAATAAAATTGTATTCACAAAAGGATAGAAAATGGTCTGTTAAGAACCAATGTGTAGACAGGGGGATAAGGGGGTATCCCACGCAGCACGTGGTTAACATCCATTGACTGGGCAGGGATAGGGGGTATGCGGGGATAAGGAGTATAACTATGTCATTAAATTGTTATAAACAAAACGAAGAGTGCGATGCATAATTTATGACGTTTATTGGACAATAACAGCGTGAAAACCAAAGAGAGGAATGATTACAACTTTAACTTTTGAAGTTTTGACCGTCGGTGTTCCACAAAATGTACCGCTAGGAACCAGACTCGTTTCCAGTTTCTCAGACTCTTGGGCCCAGGCCCCTATTTTTCTTTGCCTTTGGTTGCGAAGTCTTTCGTTGATCTGTACCTTATTCTTGGCATAATAACATCTCCAATATTGTGTAACACTTGCAGATTTTCTCCAACGCCCTGCAGATCTTCTTTAATACCGCGGAGCGTCAGAATTGTTTGCCCTTGAGCTGACAAGTGCATTGTGTGAGATCGCGTTCTTTAATTTCATAGAAGCGTGGAGCGAAAGCTGTTCGTCCTTGACTTAACAGGCGCATTGTCTGAGATCGTTGTCTTCGATCTCAGAAGCGTGAAGCGACAGCGTTGGTCTTCCTTCAGCTCAGCTCAGCTCAGCTCAGCTGTCAGCCTGTCAGCCTGTCACCTACTTCGGAGGGTGTGCTCATGGACAAACAAAATCACCCGACCTTTCCCTATAGGCCCCCAAATCTTTTATTCACCTTTTAGGTAAAAACATCCTCGCCCGCATTTACTAACCTTTGGTTATTACTAGTTAATAATATAGACATGAAAAAATTTGCGTGGAGCATGTCTTTACGAACTCTGAACTTACCTCTCAGTTTTGTGCGCGCGCTTAATCCCTGGTGATTTTAATTAGCTAATCATGGCCCAGAATGTGCTCGCGCGTGCCTTTGAACTTCGCTGTCGTAATTTTCCAGATTTTCAGCTTTGTTGTATTTTCTTGGCGGGTTTGAGAATTTAGGTCAGCCTTGCTGCAGTTTTTGGAGATTTGAGTCTAGTTTCTTCACCGTTTTGAGGCATTATGATTCGCCGTTTACTGTACGGTCCGCATTACGTGGTTAGTTTATTAAAGAGTTCGTAAATTTGGAATCTGAGCCGACCTGAGCCTACAACTCGCTGAATACAATTCCCAACAGAGGAAGTGCCGCAAGATCTTTCTTGAAGACATTTTTTGTCATTCGTAGCTTCTGCACAAACTTTTCGTCATAATTTTACGTGATATCATTGTCTTATAAAATTTCCTTTTTTCTTTCAGTCAATCGCATAATCCAGAATTACGATGTGTAATTTGCACTGGCGTTACACTTTTTGCACTGGTGTTGAACTGCACTGCTCTCAGCCAATCAGAATCGAGTAATTTTTTCATGTATATTATTAGAATAGTACTAATTTACCTAGGCACTTTCGTTAGTATACAGGAAGACACTTTATTAGTATGCAGGAAGACAGTAATCCGGCTAAGTTCCAACATAGTATACTACTAGACACTCCAGATAGGGTAACCCGCCTACCCGGGTTAGCTTTCTAATTGTTTACAGACCCATTGAGCGTAAACGCGCATTAAGTTGTCCCGAGTTATAGGGTTACCCTACCTGTAAAATTTTGCTTGTAAACCCGGGCTATCTTTTGCCCTCCAGCTAGGGTTAACTTGCTTGCTAGGGGAACCCTCCCTCCTTGTAAACAGCAACACTTCATGATCTACGACGTAATTACCGGTTTCCAATACTATCGGTAGTAAGCCTCAGTTTTTGAGCCCAAGGGCGAATGTTCGTTTTTCCGTCCACCCAGAAGTCTCATAATAACTTAACTGTAAGTCAAATAACATTTCGGGTTTTTGTTCTTGAAAGAATTTTAACGATTTACTTCTCCCGCTTTCCGCCCTTCCCTCTCCCACCTCCCGTCCTCCAATTCCGGGGCTATCTCTGTTCCCCCGCACTAGTATGGCACTACGTAGCGAAACATTGTTATCATAATTTTAATCATAATTTTAAGAGTTCCTTGTTGGAGCCCATGTTTCCTATCTGTATAACACAACAAAGTTCACAGTGCATGTGGAGTGAGCAGTTAATTTCACTTATTTGTAGCATTCTACGATCCATCACATCATAATAGAGTACACGAAATTAACCATTTCTCTTCCAGTACAAGGTTCCTGTGACAGTAAATCGCAAGCTTTGAACCGGCGTCCAACGCATTTTTCTGACGGTCCATCACTGCTAAAGGTGTCACCTGCCTCGGGACCTGACCAGCATTCACCTGAAGAAGAACAAGCAAAAGGAAAAGGCTTTCACTCAAACTAAAAATTCATTCAACTATTCATACATACAAATTAGGTCCGAGTGTCAGTGAGGGTAACAAGTCCACCGTATATATACTCTTACCATAATTCTGAACACCGAAGAGAGAGTATTTCTTTTCCTTAGCTTTCACAGCGCAGCGACATACAATGTCATTCAGGTACTTGTCCCATTCTCCCCAATTTACTTTAATGCCGCTGAACTTGGGACTCTTCATATCACGATCTGTCATAAGCAGCTCAGGGAGTGGACGATCATGCTCTTTTTGTTTATCATTGAAGCAGCCAACAGGTGTGAACGGAACTGAACAACGTGCGTCTACAAAACAATCCAGCATCTGCTTAGTCTGCTGGTAATTGGTTTCATTTTACTGACATTCACTAATCATGCTGCGTAGTGATGGTCTGCAGTTTAGTAGCTACAGTCTAAGTATAGTCCAAGTTGTAAAATTTTGACAAATATCCTTCTGACAAGTACGCTAACTTACGCAAATTTTACAAGATAACGACCAAAAGTTACAGTTAAAACCGCTTGTTCTCTTAAAACAAAATGTAACGGCGCTTTATTGAATAAATTTTAAAAAAAAAATTGAACTTATTTTGCATTCTTCAAGGCTTTGGACATTTATAGAGCGAGCTTCATGAGTGAGACAGGCATTAAAAATCCTGTTGCTGGGTCAGAAATTGGCTAACAAGTTAGAAGTTTTACAGATATGTAACCCACAAATAAGTTCATGTTTGAAGGAGTCTTTCAACTGAAGTCGGACCTATGCATCTTAGATATGGTAATTACCGCTTTTTTACAATGACAACGATCAGAAATAGTTAGCTAAGTATGCTTGCAATACACAGGAAGGATTACCTTCAGTCTTTTCTAGGGCATATATATAATTGACATTTTTTCTGCCCACACACTCCTTATCTGTGGCTTTTGGATCTCTCGGACACGGCTGATAACCGCTGGTCACACACTGCATTTCTGCAGCAGGTCCAAGTTTGTCAAATGTTTCGCCGGCATCTGGGCCTGACCAACATTCTCCTGTTGACATAGTAGACTTGAAGTGAAGAATGATCATCGCAGTAAATTTTCCAATTTAAGCAATTGGAAAGAAGAAGACTGAAAAAATCAAGGCTTCAACGGGATTCGAACCCGTGACCTCCGCGAAATACCGGTGCGATGCTCTACCAACTGAGCTATGAAGCCACACATTCAGAGCGAGGTCAATTTATTGAGTTCATTCTCCCGTGAGGAGTGAAATTATGTGAAGTATATATGAAATAATTCATATATTTGAACTGCGGTTGTAGATCAAAGTGAAGAATGATCATCGCAGTAAATTTTCCAATTTAAGCAATTGGAAAATTTACTGCGATGATCATTCTTCACTTTGATCTACAACCGCAGTTCAAATATATGAATTATTTCATATATACTTCACATCATAGTAGACTTGAGGAATCAAACTTTTTATTCAAAACTTGATCATTGGATAAAACAGAGAGTTTTCAGTGCATGGTTCAGCCATCATGGTATATCATGTTCTACAAATATAGTAAGGGTACGCGTAATTTTTTGGCCCGTTTTAATTTTACTTTCATTCTAGATTTCTATGTTTTAGGGGCGTTTTTAATAAGACAATTATTTCACACGCGCTTGTCAAACTTCGTAACTTCTGGGTCGATGCAATGTTAAAACTTGCAAACCATTTAAGGAATTGCCCAACTTTGTTTGCTAAAAAAAAACAGGAACAAATTTTTTTTACCATATCTGCAGAAATTCTCGCGCGCTTATTGGCTACTCGCCTCGTGGATCCACAGCTACTTTGACAATGTTATGACGCGATTCATGATTAACGACAGGACATGCACCGACGCATGAAAAACTGACGTTAATTTGTTAAATGGTACTGTATACATGGGCGTAACCAGGAGTTTTTAAGGGGAGTCACACTGTCAAAATGAGGGTACTCACCAGATTGTCATGTCTTTTTTGCCACCTGTTGTATGTAGGTTGTTTGCCTAAAAAGCTTACAAAAGGGAGGGGGGTCACGGACACCCCAGTATCCCCCTAGCTACACCCCTTCTGCCTGCATGATCGGTAAAGTAGATAGGTTAAGTAAGTGCAAAGCATACTATTCGTACCGTATTGTTGTAAACCGAAGTAAGCATACTTTTTTTCCTCGACTTTCTCTGCACATCTGCATGCTAAACTTGGTAAATACGAGTCCCAGTTCCCCCAGTCGATATTGACATTACTGAATACTGGGGATCTAGGATCCCGATCAGTTAGGATGAGTTTCTCCAAAAGCCGAGGCGCCTTCGCTGTGTCTTTGTAACATCCAAGTTTCTGATACTTGACATAGCAGGTGGGTTTGGCGACTATAAACAAGTAAGACGGGATTAAAAAAATGAGAGAATGCTGCATTGGTAGACTCCGTAAAGTTTAGTCTTTTGATATCGTGCGATTTTATTTTCTTTGTTAATATATCACTTGATTACCAATAGGATGAAGTTTTCCGGACAAATGATTATTAGCCGCATTGCGTATGCCATGCCTCCGACTGCTATCATTTGCACTAGCCACTTTAAATTTATAGACTAGACTGAGCGAACACGTTAAGATGACTGCAGTATATCACTTGATTACCAATAGGATGAAGTTTTCCGGACAAATGATTATCAGCCTCATTGCGTATGGCATGCCCCCGACTGCTATCAATTGCACTAGCCACTTCTTAAATTTATAGACTAGTCTGAGCGAACACGTTAAGATGACTGCAATGTTTTTACAGTAATTATGAGTGTTTGTTTCTTCGTCTTCACAGGTATCACACTGATGTATCAAGGAACGAAATGACTCTTTTAGATTGTTTTCAGACCTTTTCTTATGAAATATTTAGCCAGTCGAGCGAATCCGGCTGATAACGACTCGTAGTTTTATAATTTAGTGACTACAACGCAATATTGAAAGCTACCTGTTAAGCCGACTCCACACACGAAGTTAGTTTTCTCCTCACCAACACATTCCCTAGAATCTAAAACATCGCACTTCTGGTAATCACGTGTTATACACGTGTTAATATTTACACGCCCAGCTCTGTTGTATGTCTCCCCTGCTTTTGGTCCAGACCAGCACTCGCCTTGAGAACAAATAAATCAGACAATACATCACGAGGAAGGAGCAAACATGCAGTATTGTTGGTCACCTGTGTTTTTAAAGTGAGACTGGGGTAAAGTTATGCCATGACAGTTGATGTATAGAGCGTGACGACAGGAAGATATGCATAAATAAATGATTGAACTAAATGAGAAACGCTCGTTAATCCGATTGGAGTACATGGGAAGCTAAGGTATCCATTTAAATGATTAATTTCTGGTCAGAAGTTTCGCAACCTTCTGCCTTGCTTTGATGAAGAAAACTAGAGATCCATGATCATTAGTCATAGAGAAATTTAGAGATCATTGTTAGTCATTTTTCAGAAGTATGGGCGCGGAAATGTTTGAATTTTTGCCTTTGTTTTTACCTTTTTTGACAAACGTATCTTTGATTGTTGTTCATTTCTCCGCCAATATAAAGTATTTTCAACACACAGTCGATCACGCACGGTAGATTAAATTGCTATATAATAAACCGTCAATGGTTTTTGATTTAGACGTCACTCCAAACTTGAATATGACCACAATAAAGAGAGTCGATGACTAAAAGTGTCGTAAATTTAAAATTGATGAGATTCAATAATTTTCAAGACATTTGTCCTGTTTAAACGTTCAGTGTAGCTTAAATGTCGTTAGCATGATGTCTGTACGACACGGAAACAGAGGATCTTAATCCTTTATATAAGGCCTTATTAAGTATGGACCCCGTTTAGATTCTGAAGGCGGGAGTGATTTAAACAAAACCTGAGAGGGATTGACTTAGGAATATAGCCTGTATATGGGATGCACTGTCATCACAGGCGCGTGTTTTTTTCCCGCATTTTGTTGTTGGGTTCAGTGCAGTATCGAGTTACATGATGAGTTGAATCTTACTCACTAATCGTAAAACTGAATGCTGAAATAAGCGAAATTGCGAAGTTTTGCTTCCTTGGCACAACGGCAAACGAGATCCTTTATGTAAGAATTCCAGTCTTTCCAGTCGATGGGGATCTTACTGTACTTCTCTACTGATGGATCTCTGTCGGTGAAGAGTAACTCGGGAAGAGGGCGCGGGGAGCGCATGTCATCTTTAAAACATCCTATCTTGGTGTAAGTCGCAAGACAGGCTGGGGTAAAGTTCAAAATGAATGTCAATTCTAAGTCGTAGGATTCATAATTACATCAATAACGTATACCAATGGTATGCTTGATACGTTCTTCTCCCGGCTACATAATAAGTGACAGAGAATTATTGTCATGGTTCCTCCCAAAGAAGAATTGCCGACCACTGAAATCTGAGGTAACATTTTCAGTTAAAACTCAGTGGCTCATGGCTATGTTTGGTTCTTGCGAGGAGGAACTTACATTTAAATCTTAGTTACTTAAGTCTACTGATCAATTGATTGTTATCTCAGTGACCTCAGTAACCGTTGCTCAGGGTCAATTGATACTTACCTGGGTTCTCAGGCTCTGAAGGAGGAGCAACAGATGGTGTTGGAGGTTGAGGTGCTGAAATGAAAAACGTCCATTACGAAATGCAATAAGAAACTCACGGTTATAATGGTAAGAACCTAATTTTTGTTACTTCATTTTCAAGCATACTTTGTCTGTTGTAGCTCAAGGGTAGCCCACGTCTATACTGTTAAGGTTCTTAGTATTCTTGCTCGTTGAACAATTTCTTCAATATTGGTGATCAATTTAGGTTCTCCCGCTGACCTTATTTAGGCCCTCCATTGAGGTTCCTGTTTTGCTTCTTTAAGGCTAAGTGTCCTATTTACTGTTTCAAGACCTAATGGCTAGTCATTCGTGGGAGTCGCGTGACTGTGT
>JAEMPF020017112.1:0-16738 GCA_022496165.2 Catalaphyllia jardinei
CTTCGGGTTGGGTAAATTTCTTGCTTGAATTTCTTGATGACCTATTTTGGGTTTCAAGCTAGTTCTGTAAACATTGAGTATTGAGGGTATTTTTTATAACTAATCGTTCAGTCTTGATGTGTTACTGGGTTACTGGTTCTTTTATTTTACACTTCATTCTGTTATATGTCGAAGAAATGTGTATCATTTTGTTGCATATTGAAATGCGTCACGTAACAACACGTTTTTAATCTTTGCTAGTAGCTGAAGACTGATCCTTTTATGTCTATGCTTAAAGGGTACCGCCCAAGCTCTGTTCTGTAAGCAATATTTCTGTATACCATGGATCGTTTAACGACTGTTTACAAAACGTTTCATGAACTTATACAACTGTACTTTTATCAAAAGGTTATTAAATGATAATAGTTCCGGTCCCCAAATTTCGCATACATTAAGAACACGCGTCTAACCAGGGTATTAAAGAGTTTGTTCTTAATCGCAGTTGTTGCTGTATCCGTGTTAGAAAAGGATAGATTTATTACCGAAAGCACTTTAATGGCGTTTTTCCTAATATTTTCTCTTGCATAGGTCTAACGACCATATGACGTAATTTCTATACCTAAATATGTTTGTGTCCCAACAATTTGTAAAGTTTCATTCTAATACTCAAAATTTACCTTGTTCTTCTTTTGTGCGTTACCGCTGAATATAGTTATGTTTCACTTTTTGTTGTTGACTTTCGGCCTCCAATCTTGAGCATGTTTAAGCGATTGTTGTAACCCTTCTAGAGAAGGGCTGAATACTAGCAAATCATCCGCATACATTAAGCAGTTTAGAGAATGATCCCCTAATAGTTGGTGGAGATTAAATAAATTATCCGAGGTTCTAGCATTTGGTCTGAGCCCAAAGCCTTCTGGATTTAAAATATTGCATTGCTCAATAAATTTAGTTAATAGTTTTTTATGTTAGCAGTTTTCCTAAGCAGCTGGGTAACATGATTCCTCTGTAATTGGCTGAACATTTCTTGTCACCTATTCTTATTGTATATTGGTTTTATGCCACCAGTGTTCCATTCAGTTTCATTCCGTCCGTGTTAAGTTTTGGACTTACCGACTGCTGACCTTGACCACTTATTGGCAAAGCTTTTTATAGATATCGGAAAACGGATGGTGACCGGATTATGAACCTGACACCCTGTCGGGTTTGCAACGAAGTATACAGAGGTTTCTTTCCGAAGGCAGGTCTCCTTTCACTGTCTTTTCACCATTCAAAAGGCTATTGGTGAGCTGTACAGCAGTCAACATCAACAAATTCTCTTGCTGTAACACAAGCCAGTTTATCAACATCTTCAGCTGAGCGGTTTTTTTATCCGGTGTGGACATAGAAGCATCTCTGAGCGCCAGTTCAAGATCTTTAACGGGCCAGTAACTATAATCTAGGAAACTCAGAAAAGGCGAAGAGTTTTCATCGAAAGTGACGACAAAGAGTAGTGCTGATTCCGTTTAAATTGTATTTTCTTTTACCGACACGGCCGCACGGCTTTTGAGCAAGTTTGAAGCACTTTTCTGTAGGAATTGATGTCTGGCGATTGATTATTGAGAATGTCGATGATTGGCGTATTGCAAAGATAGAGGATATTGCATGGCCGCTTGGATGTACGAAATTTTTTCTTCGGATGTTGAAAAATGTTTCACTCGTTCGCCGCTCTCACCCGTGAAATATTTTTCAACATTTGAAGAGAAATTTCGTACATGCAAGCGGCCATGAAGAACAAACCATTTCACTTGCGTTAGGAAAGGGGTGATTTATCATACAAACATAGCAACGGTGATCTTTTCATACTTGGAGATAAAATGTTATTTTCACGTGTTAGTGACTATAGCATGTTTTCGCTCGAGAGCTCACCGGGTATTTTATTAGTGTTTATGTAAATAAAGCGATTTGTTAGAGTTAGTTTTGTATCGTAGAAACAGGCTTGATAGGCTTTTTGGGCGACACGCAAACGTAACACAGTCTTCCTCCTATACGGATGAATTTACTGACTACAGCAGCTAGATAATATATCTCTTATTTGAAGTATTGACGTGTATTACCGCTGTGCCTTTTTACTCGCTCTGCGTATTTATTAGATACAGAGTTAGCTAACATGTTCCCTCGGATGTGTTGCTTAAAGAGGCACAAGCAATCAGGTGCGTCATCTTCGCGTTGTGATCCAACTCAGATCTGTTCGCAGACAAGGCCACAGTGCTTTTCTCAAAACGATGGCTCAAATCTTGGGTATTCCGCTTGAAAAGGACGAGCAATCGGATGTGTCGCCTTTGCTCTGTCGTGTTAAAGCGCTCATTGCACTTCCGCGAGAGTTGATGTAGTTCTGTTTTGTTTGAATATTTCTTTAATCTGGACTTTTAACTAAAAACATGTGGCTGCGCACAAGGAATCAATGTCCATTCTTGACTTGATATGGCCTAAGCCCCGGCCAAAGCCAAACTTATCTCAACATTGTCGGGCGCAATATGTTGCACTCAATTGGCCACCCACTTGAGATTTGTTCCGACATATTAGGTGTTGCAGTTTCATGTTTGAAAATGGTCAAGTTTTTCTAGCCTGTGTAGCTGGCGGTTTAGCTGGGGTGAGGAGCGGCGATGCCGAGAGCGCCCTTTGATCCATCTTCCCCTCCAGGTCACTTGTGGCGTGGCCGATCTTTCCGCTAATAAAGTTCTATGCGGTCTTATTCCTCAATCAACTGAAGGCTAGTATTTTTCATGCAGAATTTCTGGATGTTGCATGATATTGTACTCGTTTGGTCAGCATGCAAATAGATTCCATGTTGCCGTGCGTCTGTTCAGTAATAGATCACAGATGACGTCAAAATGTGGTAAAAACAAAAAAGGGGCACACGAGGCGATAGCTGAGTGTGTCACTGATTTTCTTACCACATTTTGACGTCTTCTGTGATCTATCACTTATTAATATTCAATCTTCGTTCACTGTCAAATCCGCACGCGTCATTGATTAAAATTGATCACGTGAGCTCCCGTTACCTAGCGATATCAAAGTGACAGAGTGCGTTATTACAATAGCGCATGAAAACTGTGCAGTGTTCTTCAACTTTAAACGTACATGGCTTCAGGTTCAAGATTTTCCGAGGTTGAGGAGGGAAAATTACTGAAATAATTGACGCTGCCATCCCGGAAAACACCAAAAGGCAAACTACTTGGAGTGTGTCTATTTTCGAGGCAACTCTCGCTCCCTTTTGTAAGTTGAATTTGACGTTGAAGTGTGTGTAGCTTTGTCAAAAATGTTTGTTGTTGGTAGTAAATGTTGAATTAAAATGAGTTTTAAATTAATGTTTTCTCTTTTAAACTAGAATGGTTGCAGCTCAGATACCCAAGAGAAAATTTGGAGAGCCTAACTGAAGAAATACTTGCAGAGCGACTAAGTAAGTTCTATCAAGAACTAAAGCAAGAAGGAGGGAAGGACTACAGCCGGTCGGCTCATGTGGCTATAAGGGCTGAATTAAACCGCTACTTGACGTCCGATAAAGTCGGAAAGACTTTTTCAATCATTGCCGATCCCGTTTTCAAGACTGCGAACAAATCGCTAAACGCTAAGCTAAAGAAAATCAAGGAATCTGGCGCGTCTAAAGTCAAACATCACAGTAGTATTCAACTCGAAGACATACAAAAATGCTACGATAGCGGCGTTTTTGCCCTTCTCCGTGTCAACTGGTTTAATGTAAATTTATATTTCTGCAGACGAGGAAGAGAAATCAACGAAAACTGACAAGGAATAGTTTTGTGTTCAAGAAAGACGCGAGTGGAGTTGAGTTCATTGAAATGGCTGAAGACGAGAAAACAAAAAACCATCCTGGTGGGCTCGGCGCAAAGCTGATCAAGCGGATCCAAAGATGTTCGCAACGGGAGAAACTAACTGCCCAATTAATATATTGAAAAAGTTAATCCAGGTTTTAAATCCCGGCGAAGAGGCGTTATTTCAGAGGCCCAAAAGAAAGTTCTGTTTGAGCGATGAAATCTGGTTTGACAGAGCAGCGCTCGGCGTAAACAGTTTAGGAAACATGATGAAAGAAATATCTTTGGCTGCAAAATTAAGCCAAACATATACAAATCATTGTATTAGAGCGACGTCTGTGACATTACTTGGTAGAGCGGGAATACCTGTGCACAGAATTATGCAAATATCGGGCCATAGAAATGAGGGGAGTGTGAAAGTTTATTGTGAAAGGCAAACGCCAGAACAACAAACAGTGCTCTGAAATTTTGGCGGCCCCAGTTGCATCCTCGACGGCGTTGATTACAAAATCCCAGCAACAAGTAGAGAACAGAAATAGTCCTTCTTACCGCCAGGTTTGAAAACTGTAATTTCACTTTCACTTGTAACACGACAAAGAAAAGTGATGATTGATCATTGACACTGGCTTGTTTATGCTCAATGAGAATTCTGTTTAAGTGTGCTTTCTACTTTTTTTAGCTATTAGCTAGAATACACTTTATGTACATGTATCTAAAATTTTCATTCATATCATACTCAGTAAATTAAAGATTCTTGGCCATTGAATGTTCTTGTCTACATTTGCTTTTCTTTAGCTCATGGTTTTCTCATTCAAACAGGTCGGGCGGGAAGCCATTCACATTGTAAGCTTAAGTCTATCGCCAGCAGTGAACTCAGATTGAATATTAAAAGGATTAGAGACTGTTAGTTCGTGTTTTGTTTTCAAATACACGCACTTGCTTAAGCGCATGCGTGTATTTGAAAACAAAACACTCACAACAGTCTCTAACCAGTAAACAGACGAACGGCAACATGGAATCTATTTGTTTTATATCATAACGAAACAAATTACTACACATAAAGCTTTTGTTTTTTTCAAAATGTTTCAACATAACGCGAAAGCCGGCCTTTGCCCCGCCTTTGCCCATTTTCGCGAAGACGAAAAATAGCCATTTCACGTAATATATAATCTATACAAAATAAAGCAATTTCATTGGTTTCTATGCGTAGCAAAGAATTGTGATTGGTAGAGAAAAATCACGCCACTGTCGAACCTCATTCGAGCGTCGCTTCTCATTGAATGAAAACTTACAGCGACAACGAAATCTACAAATCTCGAAGAAAATGTTGGAAAACTCAAGTCAGTTTTTGTCATCGGAGCAGCCTTGTTAGCCGAAAAGCTTGGACGTTGCCTTGAAAATTGCAGGAGTTGAAAAAATGCCCTCTGAAAACTTGTGGTTGCGGTCAACCTAGAGGCCACTTGACTCGAGTTTTGAGTGAAAGGAGCGTAAATGACGGTGGAGATTTGTCTTCCGTGGTTGGTGATTCTCAAATCAGTTTGATAAGGTGTCGGAGACACATTTGAGCTGCGATACTGTTGGCTGTGAATTGTGGTTAGCTATACTTAGCTCGCTGATGTGCCCTGAAACGGACATGAGCAATGGCATCGGAAAGCAAGGTTATGTGTTTATTTTATCTGATTTTAAGAAGTGATGTTTTGAAGTTTTTATTCCTGACATCAATCAGTGCGTCAACAGTTCATTTAAATAAATTAATCTCAGAAACATTTTGTTTATCGCCATAAAATAATGGTTCTCGGCTTTGCCAAGACCAATTTTGTGCGTGGTTTAGTCTCGCTATACTGCAAACTGAAAGTGAGTAAGTATTTTTTCTGGATGCTTCTCGAACATGTTCGATGCCTCGGCAAGACTTTTTTGTACCTTAGCTTTTGCCTAATCACATAAAATATTATCTTAATTCTCAGAACTTTCCGCCATTTTAAAACAGCAGGGGGAAAAACTTTGTAATGATGACGTCAATCGTGCATCTGTCCTCTAGTAGATCATAGGCGAGAACCAATCAAAATGCGAGAATAATTTGGGTTATAATATTAAGTTCGATATACAACACCCAACATGTCGCATATTGTTGCGTGAAAATATTGCGATCGTTTGGCAAAAACATTTTATGTTCAACATGTTTCGAAAGATTCTAACGCACCCAAACACTACTCTTTTAAGTGTAAAATTATTTCCTTGCAGTCAGTTGTAGAATATATTAACCATTGCAAATACTAAATAATTAAAATAAATAAATAAATAAATACATTATTAATTCTTGTTTATTGTTGGATACATGTAGGTTGATGCAACCATAACACATACTTTTCTGAAGTATTACAGACCTTTTTCTGCGCTAAAGTGTAAATAGCCGGAATATGTTGAGCCTTATTAGGGCAGGTAACAGGATCCATGTTTTAGTATAAGCCAGGGGTCTTTTTAGAACCTCCCATGGCTTTGTTGATACTGTTTTAAACTGTTAATGGGCTTCTGGTCAGGCGGGGAGATGAATTCACCTTACAAGTTTTAAGCTTCCTAAAGATTCTTGCCTTGCAAGAAGCGAACTGTTGTGTATTTATTAACTTCAAATAATCTAAAGCAGTTATTGCGAAAATTTCTACGACAAGATCATTAAACAGGAGTTTTGCTGAATGGACACAAATATGAATACTGAATAATTTATTCATCTCAATCGAACCTATCTTCCTCCCTAAGTAGGTCACTTTCCTTTATTCTTTCTCCCTCTCTTTTTTATTTTTTTCAATTTTGAAAAAGAAATGACGTCGCACAGCCGGATTTAAATGAAACAAAACAATAAAACGTTTTACTTACAATGAACCACAAGTGTCGTGTGTTTTTCATCATTTCCTGCTGAGTTGTTGGCTCTACAGGTGTACTGTCCACCATCTGCTCTGTTTACACTACTGAACATCAGAAACACTGTTTTCTTGCCAGAATTTCTTATATTTCCATTTCTGATCCATTGTACATCTGGGTCTGGTGTGCCTGATGCTGTACAGCTAATATACACTGAGGATCCCTCATTATAACTTGCTGGTACTGAGGGGATGCTTATCTGTGGCGCCTCTGGAAAAAGTATTTTGTGTAAGGTACTGTGAATAGCCTTCAGTCTGTTCTTCATTTAAGACTGACATCATCCTAATTGTTTATGTCATACTATTACATATTCATTGTTTTGGTAGATCCCTTGAAGAAATGGAATTGTGTTGTAACAAATTGAACCGTACTTTTTGTCATAAACCATTGGTTTCCATGTAAGTAGCTATCTACCGACTTTAAATTTTTTCTGGCTCAGTTTGGTGTTCAACCAGAATGCTTGATTCTTGGAATAACCTTGGCGAAAAGACCTGCATACAAGGAACAAGAAGTTGACTTTTTTTGTTAACATCAATATATCGACGACAAAACAAACATTACAAATGAGATCGCGAAGGTAATATCACGTTGTACAAAACATTGTCTGCTAGCGTTACAAATATATTTGTTCCATTTCTGAATACAAAAATACGGCAACCGTTGCGGTGTAAATGGACTGCACACTTTCAGTACAAACCCCATTCCTCTCCGGGCGAGAAGAATGGCATCAACTGACTATGCTAGGAGATGCTCACCTTTGACTGCCAAATGCACAGAGTCAAATATTTCCTGATCAAAAAGATAAGTCGGCTTTATCTTACAACCATAAAATCCTTTATCACCCATTCTGATTGAGCTTAGCGTGAAGGTGACCTGACCAGAGGATGCATCACCGCTTCCTCTCACACGTCCACTGTATGCTAAAGGGACTGCTACTGATACTGGGCCACTCTTGTCCAGAGATACTAGTTCTCCACCATTCTTGATGACATCCACTCCATCTTCTTTCAATCCCCAAACGACTGAATCAACATCACCACTGAAGCTCCAGGTGAAGTTTAGAGACGAACCAACCAATCCCGTGACAGTCTTTCCATTATACTTTGAGGTAAACTTAATCTGAGCTGCTAAAAAATAGAAAACCGGAGCCATCGTCAACTCTAATTCCCAGAAAGGCACGTATATTATCAAAATTATAACATTCTGAATCAACTGATGATTCACGCCGGGTTTACGTGTAAAGCCCGGCATACCCACAAATTATTGTCATTATTTGCTGTGTTTCCACCTTCAGTATTGCTCTTTAGATTATATACAAGCAACAATCTCTGCACTCACATTCTCGTTTATTTCCCAGCAAGATCATAAACAAATATGGCTGACGATTAGAAGATCAGCGTTGCTAGTGTTTAACCATTTCAGTCATAGTTTTCTAAATGGCGTCTCGTCACTTACTCGACATGGAAAATAAGGGATATTCTTGCGCGTTGGGAAGTTTTTTGATGACAGGAAATGGCAATTTTACAGTATTTTTGAACGCTTCGAACTCAGTAGCAGTCAATTCGATCGAGAGCAGTTGACTTCATTGATGCACTTTCCTGCAATAGGCGAGTGTTTGGGAAGGAGAACGACGGATTTTGAAGAACTGTATGGCGACTTAGGTGAATGAACAGTGAAAAAAAAGAACTGGCTCGGGAAGTAAGTGGTTTTTTTATTTATCGAGTCATTGAGAGTTTTGATGCATGAATAGCAGAATCAGTACCGATCGAATGTTATTTGGAATCGTTGGAAGAGTACTCTAAGGAGAGATCCATAAGAGTGAACCCGAACCAGGGAACGGAAATATAAATACTGTGTACTTTGTTAATCAGGCCAGGTGAAATACTCGAATCAGTCGCACGGAGTTTGTTTACGATGAACGAGCACGCGATTGCAAATGTTTACTTATATTTAAGCTTCCTGCTTAGAATAATGTTCGTAAAAAAATATACTTTTACAAATTCGCTTTTGCGCTTACACATTACAAAATTTTAAGGCTGATGTGAATATTTTAGTAGTATCTAGGGAATCTGGCGCAGCCACGCGACGTAGTTTGTACCGGGACCTCTTCAATTAGAATGGCATGAACCTTGTCACTGAAATATCTTTCTGTAAAACCCCGGTTGTTGATGAAAAAATGTTGGTTTTAGCAACAGACAGAGGTTGAAAGTCAGCTAGGAAAATCATTTAAGGTATCTGTATAAATGTTGCCGCGTCAAACGTACTCTCAAAATCTTTGATTACTTCTAGTAAGTAGGTCGAGTCAGTGGAAAATTAAGCGGAAGTTGAACTTACCATTAACACACTGGTATCCTTCGGTGAGACCTCTGGGAAACGTAATAAAGTCAAAGCGTGCAGAATTTAAAACATCGGCTGTACCAAATATCATATAATACACTGGCCCAAACCAAGAACTTTAAATTACTAAAATGCAAAAAAATGATTAACTCTTTTGTTTATTTTTTCTGTCAGTTAAAAGCAATGAACGTCAAATGACCTGCTTGCCGCTTATGAATGATTAGTCATTAATGAAATGAAAATCGTGAATCGGTAATTTGAAAGAAAAGAATGTTTTTCGGCGGCGCCAGCTCCGACGTTTTGACGGCGGTTCTGTGAGAATCTTTGTACCTGTCAGTTGTTCATTTAAAGCATACTGCAAGCTAGAAAGCCTAGCATTTACTTGACTTTTTAGCTTCATGTATATATTTTTAATGGAGCTTTTTACTTTTGCTAGTTTACTTCTAGTATTCCATTTACTAGTATGGATTTTAATTGTCCTGTGGGATGCCTGTGGTATATCACGGTAAAAATCCAGTCGGGTTTGTTTTTTATTGTAGGGACTTATTGCAAAGCTAGCCAATAGGACTGCCTAAAATCTTTATCGATTTTTTCTCTTGGTAAGTTGACCAATAGGATTGTAAAAAATGTTTATCGACCTTTGATCGATTTGCCTCATTGAAGAACGTTCCAAAACGTTCCTCGCAAAGTGAAGAGATTCTTCTTCCTACAACAGATCGCAAATTTAAAGCTGCTTTTCGTATGCGATCGGACTTTAGAAACAAAAAATGCCAACATGCATTATAACTTCGAAGTCGAATTCAAGTTTTGGAACGATTGCTAAAGCCACGAGCGTTTAAGCGACTGCAAAAACGGTCGGCAGAAACTCATGCTTTTGCTTTAGCGTGAAGAATAATTTGAACTAGACGCCTTGCTGCGTGTACCCAGGCAGTCGTTATACTGAGACGTACTAGCTATATATTGCTATTGAGCTTAAATGTTCTGCATTTGAAGTCGTGCGAAATTCAATCGAATCGATGTGCTCAAGCTATTCTGCATTCGATTGCATTTCTTGGAATCGATTAATAGCTTACTACTCGTACACAGACCTTAAGCACGTAAAATGAGTCAAGATCGTTACATCACCCTATGAACGTTTTAGTCTATTCTCTTTAGCCTTTGCTGTTGTTGTTGTTTGTTTGTTTTTTTCATTTCTCAAACGAGAGAGACATTTTGAATTTCAGAGTTATGGCGGTGCGTGACATAGAGCCACCCTGGGCTCTGTAAATTTGTTCAAAATAATTCGAGGAATATCTCAGGTTTGGAAAAACGCACATTTAAAAATTAGAGAAGTATAATCTTTCTTAATCTCCTATAACATCACAATTTCTTGACTTTATCCACTGAATGGTTTTCGAATAATTTTTTTATTGCTTCAGGATTGCGCGACAGTACAATCCAAGAGTTGTTTTGCAGGGGTCAACTCATACATTAGTTTCTTTTATCTTAAATGTACAATAATTCGCTACATGGGTTTCATTCTTGAGAAGACACATACCTCTGTCACAAGACAATAACGAGAGAATATCGTTTAGTTCGAGATTTTAACTTATTACACGTTACGAAGTTTCTCATAGCGTTTTACTTAGGTGTATTCGAACAGATACATTTTCAGCTGTTTCGAGTAAGGTTGTCTTGCAAACGATGAAAACCTTACGCGACAATGTCGAAAGTAATTATGGGTAATGACGGTTTTTACGGTTGCTTGAGTGGATTTATCAAGAATCATGTTTAATATGCCAAAGGAGCTAGCCATCAACCGGGGCTATCGACTCTTCACCTTGATAAAAAGCATCTTCAGAAGCGTCATCGTATTTTTAAACGTGATTGTGAACCAAGTAGCATCCCAGCACGAACTCATAACGTCTGAGCAACAAGAGCAGGAAGGTTAGAGAATATGTTTCTGTTTGGACAAAGGTTGTCCCATGAAACTGTAAAAGCGTACGTGACAACGCCGATTGGTATTATGCGTAGTAAGAGTTTGGCTTTCCTTGAAAAAGAGCGAATTCGTGTTAACTTTGTGCTGTTTCATTCCACCACGCTGAAACACCTTGAGGTTCACTCCAAACGTTCACTCGTAAATTGTTGATCTCTCGTTAGTCTTCAGACCGACCATTTCCGAAAACGTTTAACGACTTTTAGTGTTGGTCTACCGCGAAAGGTGTGTTCGTTTGTATGTGATTTCATCGCCCTAGAAATCATGGAATCCGATCCGACCTAGTAGCTTTTTTACGACGACAACTGCTGTAAATGCCACGTGTCGTACGCTGCATTAGTGACGCATGCGCTGTAGAGACCAGACGGCGATTTGTGACTGAACGAGGAAAAAAAAAAGAAAGCCGAAATTTAAACCCAGGCCTCGCTTCCTGGATAATAGAAAATATTCGTATTCCCCGACGGTCTTGGGACGAGTGGCCCTTGAGCATGAATGCGAAGCTAATGCGGGGAAAAGTTAAAGGGACGTTCAGTGTTTATGTAGTGAATTCTTCAATTTTGCGTGAAAATGCCGAAACATTAGTGCTGTGCCTACCACTGTACCAACAGCAAGGCAAAGAAAAAGGACCCAGCCAAATACCCCGAAGTTGCAAGTGTTACTTTTCATTGATTTACATCAATTAAGGACAAAAAAAAAACAGTACGCTCGTGGAATGAGGGAGCAAGAAAGACGTCGAAGGTGGATCGCGGCATGCCGGCTGGAAAGCCTAAATGTCACAAGGCATACTCGAATATGCTCTAAACAGTTTGAAGGAGGTCTAGGGCCAACAAAGGCAAACCTTCTTCCTACCATATTCGATTTTCCGAAACATCTCCAGCGAAAAGAAGTGAAACAACGCCAGGATCCGGAGGTCAGACGGTTGAAGAACACTTCCTCAACGAACAGAATTCACAAGGCAAGCAAACCTGGCCAATCGATGGTTGGAAAACACAACGAAAGTGTTATAGGCGAAGAAATCGGTAGTCAAGATTTGCTGATCGTGACACCGGAGTTACATTACAATAAAATGGATGATCAGCATCTGTTACTCGAAAAACCTCAGACTGCAGAATTCCACGTGCATCCTGAGAAGATTAAAGACGGTTTAGTATATCATGACGAAGCTGTCCAGACAGACTTAACGGCAGAAGAAATCACCAGAATGGAACAGGCGCCCTTTAAACAGCGAGATGAATTAAAGAGAGATTTGTTTATGGAGGATGTACATCGAGATGATAGTTCAGTAAAGTTTTACACTGGCTTACTTTCACTCTCGTGTCTGCCCATGTTATTTGAGTTTCTCAAGCCTGTTGCAAATTGTATGAAATACTGGGACGGCAAGAATAAGACACGAGCAGAAACATATCAAGTAAAACTATAGTAAACAATAATCTTTATTGTTCTGTAAAATGTTCATGTAAAAAAATCCAATTATATTTCCTGATTCCTTTCCACCAGTAAAACCTATTCTGTCTTTCTAGTACATCAGTAAGTAAAGTGAGTAACACACACAATATCTTTTAAAAAAAAAAGTATTTTTTCCCTGTAATACACCACTGCCTGGGTTCTCCAGCTTGGGTTGTATATTTTATAGCACATGGTTGTTGATTGTTAACAATAGAATAGCAATAATATTGCAAAAAGTAAATGCATGTTTCTCTGTTTATTGTTTCTAAAGGAGAACACTGACAAGGGTAAACCTGGACGCAAAAGGCAGCTACCTTTATTTGCTGAGTTTGTGATGGTTTTGGTCCGCCTTCGATTGGGTTTTCTTCACAGAAAAATTGCAGATATCTTCTGCATTTCCCAGCCATCAGTTTCAAAAATCTTTACAACTTGGATAACCATGTTATACCATGTGTTCAAACAAGTACTCATAAGGTGGCTATCTAAACAGCCGGTTAAAAGGCATTTACCAAAGTGCTTTTCCAAGTATCCGAGAACAAGTGTTATTATTGATTACACAGAATTAAAGGTTGAGAAACCCCGTGCCCCCCCCCCCCCCCTTCTAAAAAAGTTACTTGGAGTGATTACAAGAGCCACAATACATTCGAATTACTTGTTGGAATCACGTCTTCAGGAGCATTTAGTTTCGTCTCTGATCTTTACTCTGGGGCAATATCTGACCGTGCAATAACTATCAGGTCGGGCTTAATTGAAAAGCTAGAGCCCATGGATGATGTCATGGCAGGTCGGGGATTTAACCTAAGAGATCTTGTCACCAAGAGAAATGCAACACTGAACATACCCCCATTTACAAAGGGGAAACAGTTGTCAACTAAAGCATGTACTAAAACAAGAAGGATAGCATCTCTTGGAATTCATGTTGAGAGAGCCATCCCGAGAATGAAAAAGTTCAGATTATTGCAAAGGGTCATCCCCATAAGTATTGCTGCAGTGGGTAACCAGACTGTATTTGTCTGTGCAGGTCTTTGTAACTTGCTAAAACCACTTGTTAAAAAGTAAATGCCATTATGTACACTGGGGGAGGGGTTTTTTTCCCAGAAAAATTGGGTGGGGGTGTGCGACCTACTTTCCAAAACCCTTACCCTATTTATGGCCAAAATCTTTGATATTCCCTACCCTATTTGAGCGACCAAACATTTGAAACCCTATATATGACCTGACTCTTAAATCAAAACCCTGTTTCTGACCAGTAAGATAATAAGTTCCCTAGTTCAGACCAATGTTAAATTGCCGTAAACATAATTTGTGAAGGACTTATGTTGATTTCCTTTTCTTTTATGATGAAAAAAGTGGCTTCTTAAAAACATACCCTTATCAAGTTTAGAATGCAAAAACCATACCCTATTTATGACTAAAATGGCCAAAATCAGCTAAAATTGATACCCTATTTATGAACAAAACAGCTGAAAAACCATACCCTTTGGGGCCGCACATATAGCCCATATGGGGGTGTCCCCCCCCCCCCCCGTATTTAAATATAACAAGGCTGTTGCCTGAAAGAAGCCTGGTTTGCAGTATAATTCAAACAAAAAATATTTTGTTACTTATTAGTGTTCTTTTCCCAAAATAGAGCCTTGCTATGATAACATATATCAATGTAATGGTACTTACAAAGTTTCTCTAGAAGGCAACACGTTCTCGTCCAAGTTGAACTCTTGGATAAGCAAGTTCATACACAAGGAATGTGTCAAAAAACAATTCAATATTTTTAAGTATAGAAGACCAAAACTCCTCAGTGAATTTCACTTTTTCATAAAACAAACCTCCATCAGTCCCCTGGGCTATGAGAACTCCCCAGTGATATTCTGTGACAAACATTTGCTAATACAACTGAATATAATACTTCTGTTTTTTGTTTAGCTTAATAATTACAGTATTGTTGTGTTGCACCTTCAAACATATGTGTTGTCTTAAAAGGACATCTGTAAAAGTTTCACCAGGTTGAACTTGAATGTACTTAAACTCTACAACCCCAGGGGTGCTTTCCTCTTCATCAGTAATAATGCCATCATGGCTTGCACCTAAAAAACCATGGGTTTTGCTGATGAAAAAGCCACACTTTGTAATAGAGACTCCTTTCTTTCCCTCACTGTTAAGCTTGTTTATAATTGCTTGTGCAATGCTATCTTCATTTTGTAGTCCTTGTAGCATTGCAATAGACTGGGGGGTATTGTTCACCAATAAATTCTTCATTGTTTTATGATGTAGTGCTCAAAATAGATGTTCTTGTTCGTTTGTAGATTGTATACATGTCCATCCCAGTGTAACCGGTATCCTTCGAGAGACTTGTACGCCTTCAGGGATTCTTGGTCATAACCTTTCTTGTTTATTAAATAGCAGTGTAAATCTCCCCAGGCAAAGTTTGGGGCATCAATGCTCCAGTCAGAATGGAGATTAAAAGGATTCGGGATTATACCATCTTTTGTAACCAACTTCGCATTCACAACATCACTTAAGGACTCGCTGTCGTCCGTCAATTCGAGAGCAAGTTCGTGAGCTTTTCCCGTCAGTTCGACTAATTCTTCCTTTCTTGTGTTGGAGACAGATATTCCCCGAGTCTGCAGGTATGTTTTAAGCTCTGGAACCTTCCAGTTTTTAAAATTTACTTCTTTTTCCGCCAAACCAGCCATAACTTTCGAAACTTTCTTGTATTTTCGCGGCAACTTTTCCCGCATTAGCCTCGCATTCATGCGAAAGGGCCCACTCGTCCTAGGGCCATCGGGGAATACGAATATCGTCTATTAACATGCGGTCATGCAGCGAAGCACGTCTGCGAAATTGTTATCATTTTTTTTGCCTTTAAATAGGTTTCTTCGCCTCAGCGTCAATGACAATTTATTGTTATGAGCTTTCTTTCGCATTTCTTTCATTTCGTTCTCTGTATTTGTGAATTTTAGTGAACAGTATCTTACACGCGGAATTCCTGCATTTTTTAATTCACGGCGACTTCCAACGCGTTTATTCGCTTCGTTCAAATGTTTTTTGGAGTAAGATAAGAACTAGACGGCCACTAACAACATAGTTGAAATACAACCGATCTCAAAATAATTGGCTTGTTTTTGTCGCCTTTTTAAATTTACAACTTTCATCTTTCTTTCGCAGCGCCGTGATATTTCGTCACGCGGCGAAGAAATTACTTGATATCTTGTTTTGAGATTGCTTTCGCTCGCTCTGAAATATTCCCAAAAAACGCCAGGAAATTAGGGGTGGGTCGCAGGCAATTTCATGCAGGCGTCTATGGGTTTATCTTATTTGCCTTCTATAACTTTACACTTTCTTAACGTTTTGCATTGGATGGTTTGCGATTTATTTTTCATTGCGTGACAGTGAAAACGATCTGAAGTTTGTAATAATGTGTTGTTAAACCAATTTTCAACGCGTTGTCGAACGTTGCCAACGTATTCGAAAATAATAACAGGACGTTGTAAAACTAGATAAGCAGCCCACACAGACGCCCAAAAAACCAAGAGCCGCATAAAGGTGCAGGCAACTGTTCAGCCAGTATTCGTTAGCCGCAAAGATCTTAAAGTACGCGAAACCAAGCCACAGATCGTGAACCAACGAAGCGTCGTTTATCGTTTTCAATGTGACTTGTGTGATGCGGGTATGTGGGCAACACGCGCGGAAACTTTCATACACGTGTGGATGGACATTAAAAAAAGACATCTTCAATATGTAAACACTCCCACGAACAGCACGGCGAAGTCCCGAAAGACCTACTGAAACGTTTTAGCATTCTGAAAAAGTGTAGAACTAAGTTCGATTGTTTGTGAACGAAATGCGTTTCATCAGAGACCAAAAACCCACTCTGAACGTGCAAAGCGATTCAATTCGCGCAAAAGTATTTGCATAAATAACATTTTTATGCTAATTTAGTACTACACCTTGCCGCAAACTCTGTAATTTTTACTTCTCCTTGACAATGGCGTCATGATGACACCGAAACTTCGGTTTTTATCGTTGATTCCATCACATGACCGGAGGCACAGAGATCCCATGAGATAGCACAGCGCACGCGCCAGGTCATTGCACAACGTGTAGTTCGCCGAGGAAGGTTGTCTTCACTGCGATTAACAAAAATCAGAAGAAATCTACTGGAATCTACGGAGGCAATATCTGGGGAGTTAACGTAGTTGACTCACAGACACCAGATTTCCGTGCCAACGCACTTGGCAAACTCAAACGACAACGTTTGTTGCCCCAACGTAGTTGGGAA
>JAEMPF020017113.1:7354-16736 GCA_022496165.2 Catalaphyllia jardinei
TAATGTTACTTCTGAGTAATAAATATTTATTGATTTTGTGCAACTTGTCTGTGCATAATTTAGTAGTATATACCACTTCCACTGGAGAGGTGTATACTGTTCAAGTTTTCACTGGGTATCCAAACACATGTACGTGATTGGGTATACATCCATACTACATGAATTGTAGTTGACTTTATGAATTATTAACGAGTTTGGGAAGCTACCTATCACCATTCTCTTTGCACAGTTTTTTGACAAATTTAATACGCGAAAATATTCAGTGACTCAGCCGTCAAATTGGCTGTATCAGTGTCGAAGTGTTGCACTAAGACTTCTCAGTTGTGATATAGTGCAAAGGTCGATTGCTAGATTATTGTTTCCTATACCATTTTGCCATCCCAGAAACAAATATTTAAGTCACTGCACGGATTGACTTTGGGGTAGCACTCCGCATTAAATTCCTCTCTTCCTTGGCGTTAAACTCTGGAACAGGACGCCATGTCTCAAAAAGTATATAGCGCACGTTGGGAACACGATGGGAAGACGAGAGTGACGACATTTGTATTATCTGCACATCAAGGAGAATTCTGCGACACATCAGGGACCTTTTCCATCGCTTGTAGCGCTAAATTTGAAATCATGTGAGTCAAAACACGGAAATCAATAATGAAAATAGCCGAAAACGGCGCAACATCGACTGCTCCTTGCCTTTTTCAATTTATACAGTAGACTGATCGCTTAGGTATACTAGGGCTTTTAAAGAAGAGGTATCAAGCTTTATTTCTAATCATTTTCTAAGCCCTTGATCCTGGATAAGGTTTGTCAAACTGATGTTGAAAATGCTCTAGTTTTATTTTTATTTGTATGAAATATTGACTTTATTAAAGTGCGACTACAATATTTTTTTTTCTTTGGATTTTAAAACTGTGTTAACTAAACACTAACTGACCCAAGTTTTAAGTTCTGATTTTAAAAAGACTCCTGTTTATTTTAAGTGGAATTTTCTTATTTATTGGTCCGCCATTACTAACTTTAAAATTTTGAGAGAGCTGGGTCGAGGAGAAAATGACGTCAACGACTCACTAGTTTAAGAATGCAATGCGTGTGTACGCGGCTGAATTAATATGCAGCACGGGAGTTTCGGGCTTTCAGACTTTCCAACCCGTGTTTTTGCATATATAGTACATTGCGTTTACACGCTGAAATGTTAAGCTGGTGAGTAAATGGCGTCATTTTCTCTGGATCCAACCCTCTGATGTCCTATCGGTCAGTTTTGAGCGTGAGTAATGACGGACCGTGAAATCCAAAACTTACACTCAAAATAACAGCCATCGGATAAAACACAAAGCTCAAAATTTTGCCAGTTGGATGTTTAGCGAATACGTTTTCAAAATCGAAAGAAAAAAAGGAAATTATTTTTTGATCATAGTATCACTTTAATATTCCGATTGAAATTTTTCTCCATGAAAAAAATATATTAGCGACTTAGGTACACTCGGGCACTCTACACTCCCGACCTGAAGGAAAACTATGCACAATTTCATGTTTATACGATGACCATATGTTTTATCAAAATAATGATTTCTAAAACTTATTCCGTATAATTTCAAAAATGGCTGCTTTCGAATTCCAACTCCGTCCCCGATGACAATAGCGTGCAGTTATGCATAATGAGGCAACATTAAGGTGTTGATAAACAGCGCGAGTAGTTTAAACTCAGAGTGCTATTAAAGATATGTTTATGCGCACGATTCACTTATTATCAAAACTCCCTCCGAGTACGTACCGTTGTGTAACTGAAATGGTTTTCACACAAGATATGCAGCGCGTTGATCGGGAGCTCCATTTGGAGCTAGCAGAATCCCCGATCGACCATGCCTTTATTCACATGTCTCCACCTATTCTACCCCAAAATAAATAATCGGCGAGGTGCTCGGAAGAAAACGCCGCTGACATTCAGCATGGAAATCAAGTTTGGATTGTCGCGCCTATCTAGTGATATGTGTCTATTTATACAGTCTATATATATAGACTGAATAAATGTTTAAAAGAAAATTCGCCCTTAGCAGGATTTGAACCCACGTCCCCCCGCACACTAGTCTGGTGTGATAACCACTGCACCATCAGGACAACCATGCTGACTAACGGCAATCGACCATGTGATTTTCGTGGTATGGAACGTGGTCTCCCGGGAAATTTTTCTTTCAAGGTGACAGGGTAGGGGAGCCTATAACTCCAATTTGAAATCCAACTAAGGATCAAGTTAATTATGCAACTTAGCAGAAGACAATGGAGGATCCACAAGGGATACAGGCTAATTTCATATTAATTATATAGAATATGAGAGAAACCCTAACCCTGCACACCCCAAATAATCATATTGACTGAATAAATGTTTGAAAGAAAATTCGCCCTGAGCGATCAAATGCAGTGACTAAAGAACTCCACACCCTTGCTTGGTGTTTGGTCATTCAATATTTCATCTGTCTATCCATAGACAGGCGGTCTTGTTCCAATGCTAAATTTTTCTTCCGCTTACTTTCTTAAATATACCCTTTGCACGACCCTACATATACTGGTAAGCAAGTTGCGCAGTGGGACTTCTAAAACAAAAGCAGGTGCATTGTGTTGGAAGTCCCACTGTGCAACTTGCTCATCAGTATATGTAATTTTGTACCATGTGACCGGGTCGTGTAAAGGGCCTATTGGGGCAGATGAGCATGATATCGTGGCCATATGGATATCGGGACAGTAGACACAGCTTCTGATTGGCTTATTAAGAATGTCGGTATTGTAATGTAGAGTTGAATAAAATAATCTACTCACAGGTACTCCAGCTTGGTATTGCTACGAAAGATACCTTCAGGTAAGCCTTTCATCTGGTTGTTTTCCAAGTGCCTACCAACCAATAATCACAATTAGTGTCAATACAATTCTACGATAAAGGGAAAATTAAATAGTGTGTGCTTAAAGGTTGCATTCCCGATATACTATACCACTAATATAAAACACTTGTTATTAGTGTGTGACAATGCACGTGACTTATGAATATGAATTATTTACCAAGACAGCAACTGAGTTAACAAATGGTGATTACATAGTTAATGTTCTTTTAACTTATTGCACACACAACGCTGTACAGCATTCGGGGAAGATACCTTTTATCAGTCTCTTTGCAAAGTTCTTCGACAAATTTATAAGCCAAAAGTTTAGAGGCTTGTCAGTTGTGTAAGTGCGATGCTCGATTGCTACTGAGATTTTCGTCTTTCCTACCATTCTGCCATCCCAGGAAAAAAAAAGGTTACTTCACTTATTGATTTTGAGTAGCATTCTGGATTAAGGTATCACATGGTAGGTGAATTGACACAAAACCCCATCAACCTATACATTTTCTGAAAGCTCAATAGTTATGAATACAATTATATTTTTGAATTTTTCTAAAAAGTTATTGACGCAGTGCTATGAAAAGAAATACCCAGAAACACTGCTTGGCTTAAACTGGTTCGCTTCCACGCGTGAATTATGGAAGCAGCGCGATTAACATCGGAAACGTTTTCTTACACATCGCCCTCAGAAAGGATGTCGGTGATTTTCCAGATGTGTTTAGGTTTTTTTTTCTACACTCTCCTAAAGTTTGATATTCTGAACGCGGTAGTTTCCTTCCACTAAAGCGGCCATAACTCTTGAACCGAAGCAAAATTAAACAAAGCCCGACACCCTTTTTCGAAGGAGGCATCCAGGAACATACCTGCCGATTGTCAGTCAATTCCCTGGGAAAACGCGCGTAAACGAATTGAAAATGTTTACCCTTATATGCAGTTTTATTTTATCGAGAAAAAAGACGAAAAACCTTTTATTAGACTGGTATGATTAGGGTTGAAATTCCCCTACGCACTGACAGATGTCGGCATGGGTCAGTTTACCACAACAATGGGTCATGACAAATTGAAATAAACAGACGTATTCGAGCGAGAAGCGAAAAACTACTAATAGCTTTTTAAACAAGTTTGTATTTAAACTGCCGTGATTATCTCTTTTACTGATAATATTTCGTCAGCGGCATTGGTGCTATGTTGTTCGAGTTTAGCCTTCCTCGTTGTCCCGACAGTTTTTGAAACCATGCCTCGTAAAGCCAAAAAAATGAAATCTCGAGGTCTACATCGTCTACATCTACATCTGTTCTTGACTCTCTCGCTGTGGAAGTTTCGAAATCGCGTCCGTTCTCCAGCAATCTCGTGCGACTAGCACTTGTTGTATTTTGACCTTCAGCCCTATTGGCGGGACTAGTGTCCTCGAGTTCCTCCAACCATTCTTCTTAGTTTAAAACAATGCCACCAGGAGCCAAAGATCTTGTTCGACGCTGAACTTTCTGGTTCCACCAGATTTTGGCCTCTTCGGCCTCCTCCGAGACAAAATTTGACAAGAACGAAAGCTAACTTGCGATGAAACAACCAGATCGAGAACAGTTCGCCTGCGCAAATAAAATATCACACTGCAATTTGCATTGAATGTGACAACTGGCGGTAAATTTTAATTAGCGGTGTCAACGCACCGTAAGAAGTTTAATGAGATTCAAAAATAGTTTTTTCTCTTTTTATCGTAAAAAGTAAAAAGCTTTTTTGCTCCATTCTTTTTGCAAATTATTTTTCTCAGTCTCCTCAATTTGGACAGCGAAAAAAAGATTTTTCTCCTTTTTTTATAAAAATCCACCTACCATGATAACTTAAATTCACTGCGCGAAAAGCCAAATATTCGGGCCCGAATTCGTTCCAATACAGATCGGCGCACGCCGCGTATACCGCAGTGTTCTGACGTATTCAATATTACGGCTGACTCGAAATACCTCTGGAATATTCTATTAAGCGGCCTTCACATGGCAAACTTGAGTTTGCAAACTCGTGTTGGCAAACTCAAGTTGGTGTGTGTAAACGGCACAAAAACAGTCGGCAAACGCGTTGGCAAACTGTTGGCGAGAATAGAGGCATGGTCTATTTCACGAGAAGCGTGTTTGGTATGAAACGTGTTCATGATCGATGTAATGGCGCGTAGGTGAGGTTTTAAGGTATTCTAAATGACGCACATCAAGTTTTCTATGGCGTTTGACTGGAACACGAGACTCATAAGTAAAGAATGAAACCTGTTCAAGATCGAATATTGACGCCAACGTGAAGTCCTCCCAACAGTCAGTTTCTAAACACATTGATTAAATGAAATAGATTATTTTTTTAACCAAGTGGGACTTGCCAAAGAGTAACGGTTTAGTCAAAGCTGACTCAAGTTATCATGGTAATTTGAACCAAGCAGTTCATTTTAGAGCAACTGGCTGGTCGCAACCAAATAAGGGCTGAATTGTCCCCAGTCCTTCATAAAATGATACAATATTGTAGGATGAAGCTTTTTTTTTTCATTATCCCTACCTCTTGTAATTTTTTGATTCGAGCTACCCCCCTGTTTGAGGTACTTAATTCAATTGATCTCAACAGGTCGTTTTATGCAACTGGTCATTTGAGCCGAACAGTGGTCGTCAATATTTTCTACAATAGCTGCAGAGATTTTCACGCGCTTATTGGCCAATTTTCATTGTCAACAAGAGGACAAACACATGAACGGCAACGTATGACGCCATTGCACGCATATCTCTGAAATTTCGCTGGATTCAACTGTAGCTAACTGTACTTTAAAAAGCAATTTCGAAGTCTGACTGCCGGTCATTTAGTCGATTTAACATCTTGACCGGCTGCCGGTCATATAACCACAGCAAACTGAGAAAAGTTCATCTAAACTTAAATTTACGTACGCATGCTTGCGTTAAAATAATTTTGTGTCAGCGTAACGCCAAGAGGTGGAATTGCGTAAAGAGTTGATTACGGCCTAACGACGTCTTTGCAGCACCTATCCACTTCAGACAAGACGTGCAACACAAAGAAATAGCTTTGCCGGTCGATATACAAAATGAGGGAAATTCGAAGTTACACCAAAGTATGTAAATTTCTTGACAAAACATGCACACATACACCGCGCCGACAACATGAACCATAAAAGTGCAATTGCTCTGGTCAACAGATAAATACACGGCCGTGCTCCTACAATATGCCCATATTCGATAGGTCTAAGTCACGGTTCTAAAAACTTCAGAATTCTATAGCTTTGGCGTCAAGATCAAGGTCGGGTTCGTCGAAAGCCGGTTGACATTAACCCAGGATTAAACGTTAACTGCAGCGCTATTTATTTCTTGTTTAAAATGTTTATCACCTCTAACGTTTGTTGTAGTTTGAGACTAAGACAGCTCAAAACTGTAGTCAAACAATATAACAGAGCACATCACCGAAAAATTACAAAACTGAAATCAAAATTCTCGCTAACTCTGGGTTAGCTTAATCAGGTTTCCAACAACCCAGCCCAGGTAGTTAAGGATAAACGTATATACACACGCAGATCGCACAAACTTTGAATTCAGTCTAAATTTTGCTATATGCACCCGAACTATTACCTTCTTTCATAAGTGTTTTTGTTGTCACAAAGGGTTCGTCATCATACTCTAGGATTACGACAGATGTGTGGCATACTTGAACGAAAATCCTCTAACGATTATGAACGGAGCGTATTCCACCATATTCGATACGAATATTCCGTGTGTACGTCATGTTATGTGTGCGCCTTGAATACTCTAGGATTCTGTTGCGTCAGAATGACATATTCGAGTCCCGAATACTTTAGAATATTTAGGCTTTCATGCAGTGATTCCTCTCTTCCTCGGCATTTTTGTTCTTCCGAATTGAAAAACCCCGGAACAGGACGCCATGTCTTGTTCAGTTACGAGCAGAAACGTTCAAAACACGGGTGAGATTTAATTTTCTTGCATACCAATTTAATGCCTAATGTCTCTATTGTATGTTAATTTCCAACTTTTACAAATTTATAATTCTCTATTGACGCACGCTTTTCCAAGAATGTTTCTGAAGCCGTTCAAAAAACTCTCCGCACGGGATTTATATCGGGTCTGAAACCACTGGTGTGATGTTTTTATTTCATACATACTGAGATTTCATGACCGACTTCTTTTAAAGGCCTGTTGGAAGCCATTTACGGGTAACAGCAAGGAGCGGCGCCAAATCCACATCTTGGTGCTAAATTCAGTCTATGTTAGCAACTATATATCCCTTATTTTGTTATTTGTTTATAGACTAATTTACCGACAGAAAGATATTACTTTTAAAAGAGAGACGAAGATAATTAGTATTGTTAAAAATAATTGATTTGTGAATGACATCGCGAATTTGCAAATGCCTACAGTTAGGAAACATGAAAAGGAAATGTGTCAACCTCGGTTTAAAAATAACCAATGTGAAAACCTCATTTAAAAAAAATCAAAATACGGTAGCTCTTATAGAATAGTTTGTATAACATAGTTACTCTTTTAATCTTTATAAGTACTGCTAAACAAGACGCGGAGTCTTTTCCACAGCCGGTTTTGTGGTAGGGCTATTTTGTAACTGTGAACTATCTACCCTGGATAACTGCTCCACTAAATAACGCTATTGATTGCTGATCTGTGAAGCTGCTGCTTTGTTGAAGCTGATCCAAGGCTCTTAAATCCAAAGATAGAGGATTGTATTGCTCGCTGCTGCATTGGGCAGGCTGACAGCTTTTTCACTGGATATATTGGCCAGCATTTTGACATGGATTCCTGTCGGTTTGTCGAAAGCGTACTCTAGTTCACGATGCTCTTCAAATTTTTGTGTCCGAAGAATTGTGCTATGTGGGTTGTTGGAACTCCATGGTCCCTGAGAGTTTATAACATTGTTTTTCCGAGCACTGTGCCCGTGTTTTCTCAATTTTAAATTTTCTAGTTCAGCCTTCTCAAAAGTTTGTTTACGCCGACTTTGCTGCCTTTGAACCACGATTTGCACGAATTGCTTATCAGGCCTTCATATGTATGGTTTAATGCCAAATAAAACGAGCTTTCTGCATCTTTCATGTTCTCAGGTCTTTTCTCTGAAAATAGATTGTACTAATGCAACTGGGTTGATTCTGTGGTAATCAATTTCGGTGCAGAAGGCAATACATCAGGTACGTTCACGCCAGTTTATGTTTTTGGTTTGTTGCTTCCTATACTTCATAAACTTTACATCATCAGCTGTTTTATTCAGAGTTACATCACCCCAGCACAGATTGTGATGTTTCTGAATTAGTTGAAGATTGAAATCAAGGGTATTGTTTAGCCAGAGAGTTTAGAAGCGCTTCTAGACTTGACTTTTCAAGAAGGTCTTTGCTACATAGTACCTTGATTTTCTTTTCTGTCAAAGGTACATACACCTTTTGCTTGTTCCCTTCACGTTGTTTTTGAGCTGTTCTTGCTTGTTTTTCTCAGACGCTAAAATTGTTGATAATACTAGCTTGATATTTTTCTCGTTGAAAATATCGTTCAAATCTAGCAATCATCCCTCGAAGTAATTTCGGCTCGTAGTCACCGTGATGTCAACCTTTAGTTTTGACAGTGAATACGACCTGGCTTACCAATACATTGAGTTAAGAAGGAGGTAAATTTTTAGCTTTCCTGAGCACTAGCTTCCTTTTGAAAAAGGTTTGCTTTAGCAGTCTTACATCTCTGTCGGTCTTTGCTCTCGACCACATGTTTTCTTGCTCTCCTATGAAGTCCTTTATTGCTTCTTCAAGGAGAGAAAATCTTGGCACTTCTTCCTCCATTATTTTTACGGAGACCCAAGCTTGTTGCTCTCCAGTCTGAAGTGCTACTATCCGTGTCTCCCATTGCACGAAGGGTATGTTTTCACAGTCCTTAGCCTTTTTTTTTAATTTTTTGGTTTTTTACTTTGCACGAATTATACACTTACTTTTTTCATGTGTTAACCTCAGTATGTATGAATTAAATTTACTATAAAACGTGACTTTTTAAAAATATGAAAGAGTTCCCTAACCAACAAGTAAAGCTAACTGGAAGAAACCTAGGGTGAATATAAGCAATTTCGCAGTTTGTGAGTGGGTTTTACTCTCATCTGGCATCTGTAGTGCTGTCGTCGTGACAACAATTATGCCGCTGGACTTGCATGTTTTTCTTAAAACTATAATTCTCATATGTTGTCTTAAACAATGATCATCGACTCCCAAGAATCTAGTGGAGAGGGTCAAGACAATATGAGTACCATGTGTGTCCCGAAAAAGACACACTGTCCTACATCAAAGCCCACAAACTGGAGCTAACTGGAATATTTGGTTTTTCACAGAAAGGTACTGGAGCAGTGTTTCACTTCCCCCTACATTTATTTGTCTTTATGTGAAATTTCGTGTCCAATTTGTCTACAAATTACTTGCAGTGTTTTCGTTCTAATCTGATGTTCAATTCATTTAGTCTTTTTTTGTTTTTCTGCTCATTTCGTTAGAA
>JAEMPF020017114.1:0-16086 GCA_022496165.2 Catalaphyllia jardinei
GGCCGACTCTACATCAGCGGTTTCTCCAGCTGTGTCAGATCGTGTTTCTGGAACCAGTTCGTTCTGGTTAACAGCCTCTGTTTGGTTTTGTGGGCTACTAGAATTGTCAAAACTGTCTTCCGGTAGGTCGTCTATAGCCAGAAAAGGCATATCATGTAATGGTTCGGCTGGAGGCTCGATTGGTCGGTCATTCGGATCAATAAAATGTTTCATGCGGTTTGCGTGCACGATGGAAGTAACAGGTTTATTGCTACAAGTTCTTAACCGATAGTGTACTGGACTGAGTTTTTCAACAACCCTATACGGTCCATGAAAATTGTGGAGCAGCTTCTTTGATAGACCTTTCTTTGTTTTAGGGGTAAATACCCATACCTTTTGTCCCTCAATGGAATCCGGTTCCGAAGAACGTTTGTCGTAATAAGCTTTCATTTTCTGTTGAGTACGCATAATATTTTCTTTCGCAATTTGTTGAGCCAATTCTATTTGTTTAACTATCCGGCGGCGGTGTTCTGCGATCGAACTAGCGGGGTCTGCTGGAGGTAATAAACTAACATCCATTGGAAGTAATGGTTCCCTGCCGTAGAGTAAATAAAAAGGACTCTCTCCCGTGGTTTCATTAGGTGATGTTCGGAATGCCATTAGAGCAGCTGGAATGAAAACATCCCAATCTTTCTGATGTTTACTAACAAACATGGATAACGTTTGGCATAAAGTGGAGTTTAGTCGCTCTACTAAGCCGTCGCAGGCCGGATTATATGCGCTAGTGTTCAACTTCTTGATGCTATACAGCGTACAGACTTCTTTGACAATAGCAGACAGAAAATTTGAGCCTCTGTCTGACAATAGTGTTCTTGGTGCCCCGTGTCTCGGAATTATTTCTTCTGTTATTAAGCGCGCAATAGTTATCGCTTCTATGTTTTGGACCGGAAAAATTTCTGGCCATTTTGTAAGATATTCCACAAAGACAACAATATAGTGGTTTCCTTTCCAAGTAACCGGAAGTGGGCCTAGAATATCGACTGCCATTCTTTCGAACGCTGCTGACACAGGAATTGGTAACAGCGGAGCGCGGCGTTTATTTCGCGGCTTTTTCCGCGTTGAACAATCTTGACATGATCGTACCCAATGTTCGACATCTTTGTACATTCCTCGCCAATAATACCTATCCCGTAGTTTCTCGTACGTTTTGTATACGCCTAAGTGTCCTCCCGCCAGATCATCGTGAGCGTTAACTAGTACTTCGTAACGTAACGGTGGAGGTAAAACTAATTGTGTCTGACAGCCCTTGCGACCTCTTTTATCCGATACGTCGACATGATATAAAAGGTTATATTCGTCTAAGAAATACAAGTCTTCTGATAATAACACTCTCTTAGCCTTGGCGTTGTCTTGTGGAAGCTGGTCGACTTCGAGATAGTTTATTATGTCACTTAGACTCGGGTCTCGCCTTTGAAATTCTAGAATTTGAGTGGCTTGAAAGCCAGCTGCCTCTAATGCGTTCAAGTAACAAGTGTCCTACGGTTGCCTAGACAACGCGTCTGCGTTGCCGTTCACCACTCCTGGTCTATGAACAATGTCGAAATCGAATTGTTGAATCAAAAGCGACCAACGTGCTAAACGTCCTGATGGGTCTTCCAGTGACATAAGCCACCGAAGTGCATTATGGTCCGTGTAAATTGTGAACTTTTGACTTTGGAGATATGGCTGGAAACGTTTTATTCCGTCAATTACCGCAAGGGCTTCGCGTTCTGTTGCACTATAATTCCGTTCAGCTGGGTTTAAATCTCTTCCTGCGTATGCTATGACTCGTTCGGTCCCATCTAAGATCTGTCCTAATGTCAGCCCGATGCCGGTTTGGCTCGCGTCGACGAATAGGTGAAATGGTAAGCGAAAGTCTGGGTACGACAGAATTGGAGCTGAAATCAAAGCTTGTTTAAGTGTTTCAAAAGCGGTTTGACATTCAGGTGACCATGAAAACTTTATGTTTTTGCTAGTCAACTTGTTTAAAGGTGACGCGATTTGAGCGAAGCCTTTCACAAACCGACGCTAGTAGTTACACAACCCTAGGAAGGCTCTTAGGTCTTCTTTAACATTTTTCGGAATTGGAAACTCCTTAACCGCACTAATCTTTGCTGGATTTGGGTGAAGGCCTTCAGCTGAAACTATATGGCCTAAATATTCCACTTGTGGCTTCACGAAATGGCATTTGCTAGGTTTTAATTTAACGTCAGCTTCGCGGAGGCGTTTAAAAACCTGTTCCAGGTGCAACAAATGTTCATCGAACGAGCGCGAAAAGATTATTAGATCATCGATGTAAACAAGACAGATATCCCATTCTAGACCCCTTAAAATGTGGGTCATAGCCCTTTGAAAGGTAGCAGCACTATTGCAGAGTCCAAATGGAAGCTTGTTAAATTCATATAACCCGTTATGCGTAATGAAAGCGGTTTTCTCTTTCGAGTCTTCCGACATCTGAAGTTGCCAGTATCCCAACCTCAGGTCAAGCGTCGAGAAAATTTTAGCCCCTCCTAAGGCGTCAAGTGCCTCTGAAATTCTTGGGAGTGGATGGCTATCTTTGCGAGTAACACTGTTGAGCCTCCTATAGTCCACGCAAAATCTCATAGAATTATCTGGTTTTCTAACGAGGACTACTGGGAAACTCCAAGGTGACACTGACGGCGAAATAATACCCGTTTGTAACATTTCATTGACCTGTTTATCAATTTCCTCTTTATTAGCTGGTGATGTTCGGTAGGACCTGAGCCTTATTGGTGGATGATTTCCCGTGTCAATTGTGTGCTTTACGACTGGGCTATTACCCAGTTGTTTTGAATTATAGGCAAAAACATCGTTATATTCCTGTAATAAAGTACGGAGGCGAGTACCTTGTTCTGGGGACAATTCAGTGTCGTCTATATCCAGTGTATTTTGTGTATCTGTATCGGTCGCCATGGGAATTTCCCGCTGTGCCTCGGCTTCTAAATCCGAACGCATCAATTCAAAGGTTGCCAAGTCTGTTTCCGCTGGTGAAAACTGTCCTAAACGTGTACGGCGATATATTTTGATAGGCTGGTTAGTAGGGTTCAGTAGCCTAATCGGTATGGTATTTTGCTCTGAGATTGTAACTATTTCTGCGGCTCCAATGATACTATAGCGGTCAGTTAACTCGTGTCGAGGTTCAACGCAGCCTACAGTGCTTGATGCAAATCGAGCGCTTAGAGTGGCTGGTACGAGAATTTCTGACAGCGGTGGAATGACAAAGGTAGCTTGCGCATTGACCGAGCAAACCTTGGTCCCTTCTGTAGTGACTTCAGGGAAATTCTGAAAACCATCCAACGTTATTGCCGAGTCATGTTCTAAGTGAAGCAATTGTTGTCCTAAATCTATTTGAGCATTGTAACATTCCAAGAAATCTTTTCCTAATATCGCCTCATACGTTAAACATTCTATTACTAATGCTCGGAAAGGATAAGTATGGGCATCGATTTCGAAAGGTACTTCTAATTGGCCTAACACTGGAATATTTGTTCCGCTGACCGCTTTGATTGTATTTATTGCTGTAGGCGAGGGTGAATGTTGTGCTAGCGCCGGAATTCGTCTCCAAACATCTGCTCGTATAGCGGTAACGTTGGCTCCCGTGTCAATCAAAAAGGTTAATTTTGTATCTGCTATCTTTCCTGCCACTGAAGTATTGTTAGCAGCTTGATCGAGAGGGAATGAATTGCGTTCTAAAAGCGCTATAAAGCTGTCATTAGGTTTAATCCAACCCGGAATTTCTGTTTCGGGCGGATCACTTTCTGGCAAAACTGTTGTGAGGTCCTCGTGTTTCTCTTGTTGTGTTGTAAAGAAATGACGTAGGATGCTTTTCTTGGAACTGGCTGAAGCCAACGGTGCCTGTATGCGCTGTTTACAAAAGTTGGCGGTTATGCTGAATAACATAAGAACGACATTAATGAAAAGTGCTAGATAGGTCGCTTTGAATTTCCGGTTACTATGCCGAAAAATATTTGTACTGGGGCTACCAATTCGCTGCTTCTTTTCCTCTGAAATTTTGGTTCTCAAGGTCCTAATCTCGGTGATTCGGATATCTTCAGCGCTATATAACATGTCACTTTGTAATACCTTTTCTCTTCCTTCACTGCGCTTGTCAACTTCTAACTCAACTGTTTCGAAACAAACATTCTGTTCATCAACTTGTAAACATTCTGGGTATACCACTGCGCTTGTAGTATTTATTTCATGTGTCGCCGCGTCCATATCAGATATTGCGTGTGCCGCACCGTGTATTGGCCTAGCATTATAAAAATCATTCGTATCGCCACTATTTATTATAGTGTTCATTTCACTTATAATAGGCGGTGTTGAACCGTTAACGTTAATGTCATTCGCTTCCGTTTCCTTGGTTTGAGGCTCTGGTTGGTCTTCGTGATGTAATTGAGGTGTGGGGGGGTTGTGCATTCGTTAATTGTTCAGCCTCGTGAGGCAATTGTAGCTGTGTTCTCTGCGTGGATCGTACGGCGTAGTAATGTTGGTCCTTGTTTTGTTTGATGTTATGAAGATTTGGAGCCGAGTTACTCGGGAATGTAAGTCTGCTCGTTTGACCAGTCTCTATTTCGGGTGAAATTCGTAATGTGTTATCTTCGCCGCCGCTAGCCGTGTAATGTGGTGTGGTATATGTGTGTGATGGTGTTGGGGTATACTCGGTGTGTGTACTTTCCTTGGGAAATGGTTCAACATGGTTTTGTTGGGTTGTTGCTGTGTTGGTCTCTAAAGTCTGTGTTAATGTATCATCACTTAAAACACGAGTGTCCGTGAAATCCAAAGAATTTGAATCTTTGACCTCTACACGTTCCCGTTCGTAAGAGGTCGATTCTAGTTTAAAGGTCGCGACTCGGTTACCCTAGTGTCATACTGTGGGCGGCTCCATGGGCGTGGCGGCCTATTGTGTCCAGGTATGCGTGGATCTTGTCGTTGATTTAGACGTTGGCGGCAAATGGCCATTACGTGGCCCGGTTTCTGACAAAAATCGCATATTGGCCTCCCATCAAATGTCCGTCTACCTCGTTGCGGTAGTGCGATTGTTTGTCCTTCGTAATTCTTGACGTACAATTTGGGTAATATCTTCTCTAGTTAGTGGCTGAGTATTACGAAAAGTGTGGGCGTTTGTTTGTTGTTCGTTGCTAGGGGGCGTGTATGCAGCGACTACTGGTGCGGGCGTTGATGTCTGAAGTTTCACAAGGGCGTTTAAAATTTCGTCGGTGCGATCTGCTGGTTTAGTGTCCGGCAGAGATTCTTTTAGTTTAGCATGCATTTCGGCCTCCTCCAGCGAATCTGGGTGTTGTAAAAGCACGTAATTCTTTAGTTCTGGCCGTAGGTTTTGAATAAACGTTGTAATACATTCGGCTTGGGTCAATCCTACTCGTTGGCTCATACGCCTAATGGTAGCGGCGAAATCGGACACTGATTCGAGTGGTAATTGCTTCCTGTCATATACCTTTTGCCGAAGTAGCCAAATGTCTGAAGCCGAATGAAATTGCTTCTTTAACGCTTCCGATAATTCGTCGAAAGTTTTATGCGCTAAGGTTGGGGTGGTGTTAAACCAAATACTAGCGTTGCCTGTAAGGTATAGCGGAAGTGCTTCTGCCTTGCGCTCTTCGGAAAATTTGTAGAACCGCGCCGCTCTATTGAAGTTTACTAAAAATTCCGTGACATCTTCAGAATCTGCGCCCGAAAAACGTGGAATCATAGAATTGTTTGTTGAAAATTTTGGTGTTTCGTGTGTTTCTTTCAGGTTTGTAGCCAAGGAAGATATCTGTTCTTTCCACAAAGTTTCCTGAGCTTTAATGCTTTCTGCTAACAGTGTTTTTACTTCTTCCGTGCTCATTCTTGGGTCGTTTGGTTCAGAAAGTTGGATCGTTTGTTCTAAAAGGTCAAAAACAACTGATTCCGCGTCCGACTCTTCTGAATCAGGTATTAATTCGGCTGGTTCATCAGTTTCCGAGCTAAAGTCTTGGAGGTCCAATTGAAACGAATTGGGTGTTGGTTCTGTGTTTGAACAAGTCCCGTCACAGAATTTCGCGTCGTATTTTGACTTCGAGGCGCTTCGCGCTTTATTTAGAATTTTTTTGCTACGGAGTAACAGTTTGAATAGTGATCAGATTGGTTGTCGGTCATAAAAAAAAAAATCGATTAGAATTAGGCGGCTCACAGAAATATGGCGTGTGCTACTCTGGCGAGGGTCACGATGTTCTTTGGACTTACACTAGATCTAGTTACATTAGCCGTCTCTAGTCCTGACGAAAACGAAATTGGCGTCGGGAAACCTAACTGTCCTTTTAGTTCTGAAAAGAACTGTTTCTCCCTTGCGATCCGCGACTTCCTGGAATAGCCGGGAAGACCTAAGGGTCGCGCTACTTAGCTTGCGGCGTGGGTTCCCTTAACTTAATTCTGACATCCCAAACAGTTCAACATTTCGTGGTACTCACTGGTATCCTCGTAGGTAACAGGTATCTTTACCCGGATTCTCCACCAATAAATCTGTTAAAGAACAGATTTGGGTTCAGCTAAAGTGATGACTGGAGTCTTGGTTATCGCCAGGAAGCTTTATTCTTGGTGTTGTTTGCGGTCGTGTCAGCTACCGAATGACCCTTCACGCTAACAAACTAAGTTATTAGAAGCGACTTCTTTGTCGACGTAACGCACTGTGATTGGCTAGACCACCTCGTCTACGTGCTGCGGCGTAGCTCAAAAGATGACGGCATTCAAAATTTTTTTTTTATAAATATTAATTAGTTTTAGTTTGCTAGCGTTGAAAAACTTTCATATTCTTTCTTAACTGCAAAACAAGACAAGTTTAATTCAGGACCTTAGAATTCATCGCAAATCTCAAGTTAAAATAAAGGGTAAACATCTGGAATAACCATGCAGTCGAGCCAAACTTTGTCACGTGCAATTAACGCCTGACGCGAAAATTTGCTGAAGAATTTCAGATTTCTATTGAAAACATATTTTTTTTCTTCACAGACAAGTTAAATATAAAAGTCCTATATGGCTACATACATTTAAGTAGTACAAGTTTCATTCAGTTTATCGTCTGATGTTTTATCATTTAGTTTATCTTCGTGCAAATCTGTGGTAATTACAAAAAGGCCGCCATGTCTAGACTTAAATACGGCGCCCACAAAACACTGAAGAAAATATGCACGAAATGTTGTCTTCACAGCGTTACCGTCCTTGTCGACTAAATAGACAAAAGATATATTGCGAAAAAAAAGTGAGGTTTCGAAAAAGACGCCAAAAGAAACTACAGCGACTTTCCGTAAATCCGATCCTTAAGCTATATTTTTAGCTCTTTCTCGATGACTTCATCGAGACTCATCCGACTTTGTCTGTTTGAAAATTAAATTAGCGACGCTGTGCGTTCAATGAGAAGTAATTCGTAATTCAAGCTGAAAAACAAGCAGTCAAATAACACTGCTTATAAAGATTTACAAAGAGGAGCAGATACTGAAAATTTATTACACGGTTTATTGCTAGTTTTCTTTGGCGGAAACGGTGCTGTAAGTAATGTTTCTTGCCGGACCCGAGAAATTCTCACGAATTGCGAATTTTAATTCTACAATTAAATTACTTTATTCACTTAAGGAAGCAATTCCTTACCTTGATCATCCTCGCTGTCTTCAGTGTTCTTCTTTTTTGATTTTACAGAACTCGAAAAAAAATCATGTAATGTATATGATCCTGACCGCTTTCGCGCGTCCATCTTCAACTGCAGATATGTCACGCAATTTACCGTGAAAGAAAACGTGACACGGCTGCTGTATTAATGTCTGCTCAATTTTAGAAATAATTAGTGGATTTCTTTCACACTTTTTTGTTGACGAAGACTGCGCTGAAAACTAACAACCTCGACCACAATTAGAACCAGTTTTGTAAACTCAGTTTTCCGAATGCACTTCATCAAGAGAAAATGACGGGACAGAGAGGGAGGCTCAGGGCGTTGGCTGGGATATGTCATGTCCACGAAACTTATTTTAAACTCAGCGGAAGTCTCGTTTTTCGGGCGGAAGTGTTTTCCGAGACGTCCGCATGCAGTCTTGCCTCGCTCTCAGATTCTTAGTGAAAAGAGAAATTAATGGCGGCGCACGTGGAAGGCTGATGAATATTTATATTCATTATGTCTTTTCAAACAGCAATATACAGGCGTTTAGACTTCAGCATTAATGCAAATAATGACCCGATCCCAAGTTCTTCGAGCGGAACAACTGTGGATTTTGGCGAAAATCCGCCGTCTTCTGGGGTTTTTAAACGAACCATATTTGAAGCTGTCTCACCGAGCGATAGCAATGTTAACGTGGATACGTCCGTATCTGTTAGGGCCTCCCGTCCAAAAGGCACCAAAAAGAAGTCCGCAGCCAAGACGAAGTCCTAGACTTGCTTTAAAGGCACTAAAAGGAGTCTTAGTCAAAAGACGAAAGCAGGCCGAAGGGCGTTTGCAGGAAAAAGCCCTCGAAGACCTGCACAACTCCAACGAAGTGACAACGTTGAAAGGGCTTCAAGAATGCATCTCGAGTCTCGACAGCTCCCTGCATTGCGATTTAGAAGCAATTACGGGTCACAAAAGCAGTGTACTTCTCAGTGTTTATCCCAGAAAAGAAAAAAGCTACACGGAACAGCTGGGAAGTTTCCAACCAGTCAGGCTACTGTTTACCCCAACCGGACATTACAAGTTCCAAGTTTTTATCTATCGAACATTCGAAGAAGGAACAATTGATTTACGAGACAGGGCGGCAGTAAACAGTGTGATAAATAAGTTACAAGTTGAATCTGGTTTTGTGATGTGCCCTGGTTTCACGGATTACGACGCGGTTATGTCAGACACTCACTTCCAACCTTCGAATGTGAAAGTAGATCTTTGGCCTTGGCGACGCGCGAGTGCGGTAAAGTGTAAGCTGTGGCACAAACCACGAAAGCAGCAGTCTCTAGCTTGTGACCAAGAACAACAAGGAATGCCTGATGACAAAATGTGTGGAGAGTGCAGGTTTGTTCGTAGAAGGATGCTTGTATTACGTGAAAATAGTGTTCTGGTAACACAACGTATTTATTTACGGTTTCACAGCTTTACACAGCACTTCGTTTTCACGGCTTTCGACATGCATCGTTGTACAACTCTTGCAAGGAAACGCGAAGGAACCACGAGTGAGTCACGTGACGCTACAAATACTAACGCGGGGTACCCACGGGGGTACTATTACAAGTCAAGTCTGTTCAGTTTCTTACTTAGTCTACCCGAGCGAGTGTAACGGGCTGTAACAAATAGGAACAGCATGGAGGAAAACGAACGACTGCAAAGACAACAGGCGTCCTCCAAAGTAAGGCTTTCCGTGTTGAGTCCAGTAAGCCAAAAAGCTAGACAGGATAATGTGAGAAGAGAAAGGAAGAACTTCCGGCGAGTTGCGGAGAGAATGATCAGGCGGACATCATTCACAGTAAACGAGCAGCAAAACAGTGAGCTTGTTAAGCTTATTGAGTGCTTAGAATCTTCCAAAGAAGGTCAAGAAGAGCTCACCAAAGTGTTTGAAGAAGCCGAAAACCACAAGCCCGGGACCGGAAAAGTACTCAGGGAAATGTGGCACATGGAAAAAGAAGCTTTCTTTAAAGACCAAAGAAAGAACGGTTAGTTGAAACATTTTGATTTTTATTAACTGTGAGCGTTTTTGTAAAACCTTGAACATGCTGAAAGACTTAAAATGTACTCTTTTTCGCCAAGTATAGAGAGATCAAAATACATACATGTTAGCTTAGACATTTTCAGTTAGGTCATATGGTTATTTTTTCTTGGTGTTCCTATTTCGTCCTGTACGTTTGCTACAAAGGTTTCAAACAATCTTATGTAAGATTATTTTTTTTAGTTTAAAATCTGTGATAGCTGTCCTTTATTTCATGATTAACCTCTTACTTGTGTATGTTTGGTTTTTAGAGACCGGAAGACAAGGCAACAGATGGTCATCAGCAACAATCCGAATTGGTGGGTTTTTAATGAGCAATGGTTAAGCGATGTAGATGTGGACTAGTTATGTTAAAGTAAATAAAGGATACAGTTGTGTTAGATTGTTTGCAGGAAAATAAACAAAACCCTGGTATAAATCTATTCTATAAGCACTTTACTGCAATTATTGAATTTGTAATTAATAATAAACTCTACATTCCCCCTCAGAAGAATTAGAATTTATAATTTCTAAATGGAATTTATAATTTAGTGAGGATATTTATATAACTACATCCTTTCTGTTGAGGAGGCATGGATGTTTTTTTAAAACTGGCATACTGAAATTTTTGCCATGTTTTGCAGCCTATTGGCGAATAAAATTCCATGATACATGCAATGTCAGGTCTAGCATGGCCAGTATCTTAATTTTTTTTCACTGTGCCCTTCATTTACCAGCTCTGGCTATTTACACCAGAAGCCCTGCTGCATTTCGTGCAGTTCGCAGCCTTGCAATACTCCAGTTACCATGCTGCAAAGAGCTCCAGCGAATCGTTAGCCGGAATGCAGATGGTCCCGGAATCCATGAGCAGTATATTGCTAATCAAAGCGAAGTTTACCGAACCTTTTGTGAAAGTAAAGTAGCCTCAGGAGGGAAAAAACCACTTGGAATTGGAGTTCTGATCTTTGATGAAACAAAGGTCAGTAGAACGTATTTACAAATAAGTATAATATTATTATACTCATGAATCCAAAGCATTGCTCATCTTTTTTAAAATTATAATTTTGGCTAAACAGGATTGTTGAAATAGCTTAATTTATAAATGATCTATTCAAATGTAAATATTTTCAGCACATCTTAATATGTCAAAGTGAGTTTTTCCCGGCGCTGAAAAAAGAACACTGGGGTCATGCAGTGATTTTGGATTCTTCAGCCCTGAGGCTAATAAACTGGGTTTGAATTTGCCATGTAATCCCCCATTAACTATTTTCTCTCTTGATGTATTTGACCACACAGGTGCAGTCCAAGGTTGTCTGGAATTCAATGAATTCTACAATCAAAGGCTATGCCATGAGTCCAGATGAACTCCCTTGGTTACATGATGTATTCATGAGTATAGGAGAAGATTTTGACCAACAGAAAACCTCCTATATACTCCAGTTTTTATGGAGGGACCTAACATCCAAATTTGATGTCATTGGTCCATACTTTACATGTGCTGGTTCCTGGGACCACAAGTTTCTTCTGGAGTGTGTTATGAGGACGATACAAGCTTTCACCTTGTATAATTTTCGAATTCGAGTCATTGTGTGTGATGGAGCATCATCTAACCTTGCACTTATCAAACTGCTGTGTGGCTATGAACATGAGCAGCTACCACTGAGTGATGGTGAGGACACATTTGCAGTCTCGGCATCATTTGAAAACCCATATGAGGGTGATGAGGACAAGAGAGTGTTTGTTGTAATTTGCCCCTCTCACCAGGTAATTTGATTCAATTAATTAGTTCTTTTTTCTATGCAAGTGAATTACATTCATTTGACAACTCACACTACATGTTAACATGTATAATTGAATCCTCACTGGATTGACAGATCAATGATCAGAACTTTGAATTGTGTTACACACATAATGACAATAACCCTGTTTTGGTAGTCATGCAACTCAAAAACAGCACTGATTCACTTTTTAGCCTCTGGTACTCTGTGTTCAAAAAGATTCTATTGCTAAATATAACAATGCAATTAAATCACTCTTTACAAATGGGTTATTTGTGGATATATGCCTGTTTCCACTCTCATTTTGAACATTAGAAATGTTGGTGCCTATACGGCGGGTCTAAAACAGAGGTCACGGGTCATTGTTTTGCCAATACTGGAACTACCCTAACCCCTTCCTTATGCCAACCTTAGGCCTAAATACTACACTAAGACAACGTTTGAGGCATAAATACTACACTAAGGCAATGTTTTAAGCCTTTAGGTTAGTATTAGTAAAGGTTTAAGGTTGTTCCAGTATTGACAAAACAATGACCCGTGACCTGTGTTTTAGACCCGCCTGTGCCTATAACATTGTGTTTTCCTATTTTCAAATGAAGTGTGAAATTAAATCTGTTTCTGATCAACATCTTTTTATTGAAACATGAATGTAGAGAATTATTTTTTAACTAAGCTCCTGTAACTAGTTTTGTTATTAGTTGGCAACTATTAACTAACTTAATCCCTTTTTCTTACTATTAACTTTTACAGCTCAAAAACAATATTGCAGCCCTGTATAGCTCAAGAGCAAGTGGTACTAAATCGTTCCAAAAAGATGGTGTCCAGTTTGGTTGGCAACCTATTATTGATCGGTATGAGCGTGACCAGACTAGAGTTGAACAAAATTTGGCAAGACGAGTTCCCGGACTGCGGTACAGCTTTGTTCACCGAGACAGCTGGACTCGCCTAAATGTCCTTCCAGCAAAGATCATGCAGGTAGGTGTGCTGTATTTAGATGGGAGAGTCATGGAAAACAACATTGATTGTACAAAGTCAATAATCTAGACAATTCTTTTCGAGCAAAACAAAACACAATCAAATGGAAATTAAGATATTTTTTTGGAAAATGTCTATAGAAATGGTCAAATTTAAGTCATGGATAACTTTGAAAAGTAACGGAAAAGGTTGTGGAAAGTCATTGAATTTCAGAAGCCCAAAAGAGTATGAGGCCCTGTGTTATTGTATATGTGATGTTTCCTCTTGGACATTGCATTTTTATTAATTTAATTTATTGTATGATGTCCCCAAAGCAACGGTACATGATCAGTGCACTCCAGGAACATGCAAGAAAGCCTCCATTGCCTGTGGATGCACAAATGGTGGAGATGACATGTAACTACTTGGAAGCTTGCCATCTCATCTTTGAGAAGGGAATACTGAGTCATATGACTGTTTCACCCAAATATCAACGAGTTATTGAAAACATCAAGGAGGGCTTCTGCTTCTTCAAAGATTGGTCCACATGTCACCAGAACACTGGTAAGAGATTTAACAGCACAACAATAATAAATTTTAAATTACAATATTTTATTCATTGCAATGTGGGTGTGTAGGTCCAGAAATATCCATAACCCAGCCATAGAAGGGATTAGTTATTCCTGGTGCTGGGTGTGCGAGAATCACTAAGGCTGACAACTGGAATTTTCAAATGGATATGGGGTAAAGGGTGGGTGGGGAGGAGGGGGTTCTTCCAAAAAATCCCTTCAATGCACAGTAGGCAAAAATTTAAGTTGTTTTATAAAACCCCACTTCAAGTCCACTTAATACAGATTATATTTTCTTCCAGCTATATAGTGTGGTGTTGCCATCGCAATATGGCAGTTAGTTTACATTACATTGTTGTAGGGAGGTGTGGTGGCTTAATGCTAGTGTGCTGGACTGTGGACCGAGTGGTCTGGGTTCGAGTTCTGGCTGGGGCAGTGCCTTGTGTTCTTTGGCAACACATTTTACTTTCATAGTGCCTCTCCACCCAGGTGTATAAATGGGTACTGATGGGGGTAACCCTGTGATGGACTAGCATCCCATCTAAACAGGGGAGTAGAAAATATGCCTAGAGTCGCTTCACACTAAGGAAAGCCAGATGACCTGTGGCTCTGATGGGCCACTTGGCTTGTATAAAGACTTTTTGTACCCGACCTACATTGTTATGATATATACATTCTGATAGCAAATCATGTAAGAAGGAATTGTTTGAATGTTTCCCATTATTGTTATCTTCAGAGTATCCTGATAACAGCAAGAAAGCTAGACAAAGCAAGTTCTTAGCATGGCAGGTAAAATACTCACATTGTTATTGTACATTATTAACAACAAAATAAAATTGTTATTATTATAGCTGTAGCGTTCAGTCTTAACAATCAGGGTATGATCATTTCTCTGTCTAGCCTCCTTGAAGAACTAGTTGTTTACCCTGTAAGCATACAGTCTTTATTGAAAGGCCAGTAAAAGAGCATTTTTAAATTTTTCAATCCAAACTCTAGAGTTTTATAAAGTGCGAAAAAACTAATTTGATACATGTTTTACAAAAATCAGCGGATTATGCTTTGGTAAAAGTGCATGATCATGGTAAATGATAAATGAATGTTTGTTAAAAAAAGTAATCTTAGAATCTGCAGTCTATACCAAGTATTTCAATCTATAACCTTTTGTTTATTATTGTAATGCTACTTTGCTTTTTTCACAGACATGGGACCTTTTGCGATTGATGGTGTATGGTTTCCTGGATTTCAGTGAGTGGTTCGTTACAGCCTATCCTGATTATTTTATCAGTCCACTGCGCATCAATGGTAGTGCCATTGAGTCTATTTTCAGTGTTCTAAAATTCACAGCTGGTGGTAACCTTTCGGCAAGCAACTATGGATCTTTTCGTGGAAGAGTCATCACTGGTAGAGAGGTTATTACCAATAGCAACTCAGAGCGTGGCTATCGTGATGATGTCATCCTAGTGTCTGGATCGATCACATCAAGTACTGCAGGATCAGGGACATCTTACTCTGTGCGACTGGTTTATGATCCTTTTGGAATACAAGAGATGAAGCAGTTTTGTCTTTCAGCAAACCTGAGCCAGTCATCTATCGGTGGTCGTCAGGGAAGCAATGCCTGTACAATAATAGCATCACTTGTTGGATATCATTTTGTCAAACTTGACCTGCCAGAGTTAACCTTGAGCACCTTACCAAGTCAGTGGTTTGATGTCCTTGTTGATTCAATGCTTGCGGGTAATGCTCTCCATGACCTTCTGTTTGATGGGGAGGCCAGAAACCTTGACATTGAAGATGCTGTTGAGAGTTGTGGAAATGACCTGCATATTGCTAGTTATGATCAACCAATTGGATTTGACTTGCGCTCAGGTGATTTGTCACCTCTGGTTCAGACATTATCAGCACAAGCTACCCACCATCAACGGCAAGCAGCTGTACTTATCTCTGGCTTTAAAAGTGTAGCACTTTTGATCTGGGAGACTGGGGCTTTTGCTATTTTTGATTCTCACATGCATGCTCAGTTTGGAGCTATAATGTCTTATGCACCACCAGGCCCAACAAGTAGTGCTTGCATTGCCTCTTGGCTTTCCAAGACGGTACAAAAGTACTTTAATGGATCTTTGGGTTTGTGTACCCTTACATTTGTAACATACATTTGTACCTAAATAACAATTTGAGACTTGCTTTTTGAGTTTACATGTATGAAAGTGACATGCTTTTTGAGTTTACATGTATGAAAGTGAACAATCTGGTGTCTGTAGGAAATCTGTAAACAGGTAATTTTCTGTTCACAGGATAATATATACATTTGCATTTTTATAGTTTTTTAAATGATATTCGCAGTCAGAGCTTCCTTATGTGTCAATCTATTACATGTATATATCAGAATCAATTCAAGATTGTTATGGACATAAATGGTCCAGCTATTTCCAAAAAAATAGTAAAAAAGAACTATAATGGCTCTTTGGGTTTAATAATTATCCTTAATTACATTTGTAACATCAAATTGTACGTAAACAACAAGACATTAATGTTTGGGCTTGCTTTTGAAAACCACAGTGTTCTCTAAGTATGAATGTGAAATAATCATGGTTTCTGTAGGGAATCTAAAAATTGTAAATTTATGTTCACAGGATAATTATATGCATTTGCATTCTTATATATAGTTTTTGAAATTATAGTTGCAGTCAGATCTGCTGTAGTTGTCAATCTATCATGTGTATATGTCATAATCAATTAAACATTGTTGTTATGGATAAGAATGGTCGTGCTATTTTCTCTTCAAGGTACAGAACTAGAAAAGTTACTTGATTAGACATAAAGAACCACAGTGCCAGATTTACTTGACTGTTCTACTTTTATTGCTAAATATCTAACTCAACATTTTTTTTACATTATCATTCTCTCTAGCAGTTATTAATAATAGTTACATCCAGAAAACCGTGAACACTTAAAGAATTTTTTCTGGGAATCCCTGCAATTTATCAGATTTTGGATGAGAACAAAAACACAGATCAAGCTAAAGTACTTACTTTAGGAAATTAGGTACCACATGAAAGTAACCACCCCCCCCCCCCCCCC
>JAEMPF020017116.1:0-2500 GCA_022496165.2 Catalaphyllia jardinei
TGTAAATTGTTTTTGTGAATTGGTACTCAAAGAACATAATGTTTTACGATGATATTCACAATAACTCGTTTGCTTTTGGTTTAAGACACGCGACTGAAAACGGCTTCAAAGTGTATGCATAATAAATCATTTGCGTGAGCTTATTTGTTATTAGTTTTGATAGGACACAGTGCTAGAGCGCGCCTGTGCCTTCATCTTCTCGATCTAGATAATGCATAAACTTTCTTTTATATTTGAGTTCCGTTTCTTTAAAAACCACCTTTGTAGAGGTAATTTTTTTTGTAGATGTAGTGCTAGCATTCTTTGTTGACATATTGCCTTTATTGAAATGAACAAAGTAAAGTCACATGTATTAAGGATTTCATTCTAGTTTGCTTTCAGTTTCTCTTTCCCTGTTTTATGAGAGTGGAGAACCAAGCACTTCAATCCCACTAGAAAGTGGTACTCACGGATAAATGATTTTCTCTCATGTAAATTGTTTTTGTGAATTGGTACTCAAAGAACATAATGTTTTACACGATTTTCACAATAACTGGGTTGCCTTTGGTTTAAGACCCGATTGAAAACGGCTTGAAAGTGTATGCATAATAAATCACTTGCCTGAGCTTATTCGTTATTAGTTTGTTTTATGTTAGCGCACATGTGGCTTCATCTTAGGCAGGAGGGGGGCAGGGGGGGGGGCAGGGGGGGGGGGCAGTTGCCCCCGCCAGGAAAACTAATTTTTTTGCTAACATAGTGTTTGATTTTGTTGGGCTGTATAAGGGAGATCCCTGTGAAAGTTTGTGGAGTTTGCCCCCACAGTCAAAAAATCATAGGCACGGCCCTGTGGAGTTTTGAAAGTAAATGTTTGTAATACACAGTGAGATCGATTTTGATTCAGTTTTTGTTACAATTTTAGTCATAATACTGTATATACTATGCAATTCTTTATATACTGGTAGGGCCTTAATAAACCTCTATCCTTCTTAGTTGCTTTGTTGTACACTGAAATCTCATGATTTCTCCACTGCCTTTCAGGCACTATTCTCCAAGGTTATGGGGCTAAGGAGAACAAAAAGGGCTGGGTGTCAGTCAAACGGCTATTCTTGTGCTCAGTGCAGTGCTGGTTGCTGTAGTGTATTCACGGGATTAATCAAGGATGATTGGGATTTAACAACGGATTTACCAACAACAGCAAACAACACCATCGCAAGTCTCGAACACGTTTTCTTCTTACCACCATCCAATACGCATGCTCTGATATACAAAACAGGGGGATGGGGAGGGTAGAGGTAAACAGTCACAAACACTACAGTTGCTCATACGTTGTTAACATCTTGAAGACCGGTTAGGAGACATTCATTCACTCTCATTCTACCAGGACAATTTTTCCTTTCTCTCTGAGGCCTCATCGAACGACAAAACGAAAAAAAAGGAACCTACCATGTATAAAATGAGCTTTGAAAAAGCGTCTTTCTCTTTTATTTCTCCCATCGTCAGTCCGGCCCATGCCAATAATTTTATTAACAGCGCTACTTAAGAAATAAAAAAAATGAAACGTGTTTCAATCAAGATTTATACAACTAGACAAATTAAACTGGCATTTTAATGGTTCCCACCTATGATCCAGTAGAAGACAGACGCATAGATGACGTCAATACTGCAAGCATTTCCCCGCTGTTTCTGTTAAATGGTGGAAAGTTTTAAAAATTTAGATAATATTCTACGAGACTGGGTGAAGGAAAATGTAGAAAAATGTCTTGTCAAGATTTGAATATGTGAAGCAGAAAGAAGACAGCAACGTACATTTTTTTTCAAAGAAAAATACCAAGAAAAAACATTCGAGCAGTCTCAGTCGCGTGGGACCAAAGGAAACACAAAAAGGGTCTTGAAATTAATATGTCGAGGCAAGAAACTATTGCTTTGAACTTAAAAAATCCAATAAACAAAATGATTAATTAGGCAATTAGTTTATTTTTTTAAAAAAATCAAGTTTTCTCAAAAAATATTTGTTCGCACAGCCCAGAAACAAACAAACAAAACAAAACATTAAGACGCAACAAATATTCCAGATCGTTTCAGGGCACAACAGCGAGCAAACTTAAGCTTACTACAGCACAAGATCGTCAGCATCGCATCTAGAAAGGGTCTCTAACAGCAGAGGACACGTAGAAATTTCCACCGTCAGCTTGCGCCTTTCATTCAAAGCTCGAATGTAGATGCAATATTCATGGCAACGTCCAGGGTTTTTTTTTTCACCTCGCAGTGGTGCTTTGATGACAAAAACTAAGACCACAACAAAAACAAAACTTTATTCCTTCGGCAAGAATTTACAAGAATTGCATGAAAAACTGACTTGAGTTGACTTTTTCCAGCATTTTATCTAAGATTTGTGGATTTCGTAGCTCAATTCTGCTTTTGCTGTAAGTTTTCTATTCCACAACAAGCGACTCTCGATTCAAGTTAATTTTGACAGTGACGTAAATTCTCTTGACCAATTACAGTTCTTTGTTACGCATAG
>JAEMPF020017116.1:5000-14933 GCA_022496165.2 Catalaphyllia jardinei
AGAAAAGCAATATTAAAGCTTATATTTGAACAGGGCCATTAAAAGTTGCACTGGACTAATTACGGGCAAATACATGAAACTGGCTGAACATAACATATGGTAAGTTAGACATAGAATAGTGATATATTAGCAAAGTGTCCCAAAAAAGGTGCAAAAATATGGAAAAAAGGAACTGGCATTAAGATTAATTGCAGGGAAATAAGTCTTCGTATTGCTGGTGAGATAGTCGGTTAATTTCTGCTTAACACCGATCATAATAAATGGTTATTAGGCCTTAAGAGCTAAGATAATTAAAATGAATTATTTATTATTACCGTAAGAAGTACCGCCCACTCTTTTTAGAGCCCGACAACTCACACCCTTAACGAGTATTGCAAACAAAATCCACTCTCTTCTTCGATTTAACGACTGTCCTAACAAACTTTAGGGAATGATGGGTTGTCCTTTCACTTCGCTTCCTCTTCTGTTTGTTTCTGTCGTTTGGGGAGGCTGGCTTCACTACGTCACTGCTGCTGACCACTATGGTAAGAATATTTCTGTTTCTTATCTAAATAAGACAAGGGGCTTTACTCGCAGTAGACTTAAACTAGCTGGTAATAGCAACAACGAAATGCTTTGCAAATAACACCCTTTCGAATAAAGAGATAACGTTTGTTCAATTTGTACGTGCATGAGTTATTACTGAGGCCGAAAGCTTTCCGAGAGCAAGTGAAGAATAATGCGATGTTCCTTTGGGTTCCTTTTTTTTCAAAATACAATTTGGGCCAGCGTACATCATAACGCTACATTACTGAATGATTAGCTTATAAAGGCCTTATACTTCGCTATCACAAAGTACAAGAGTGACCGTGCAAAAAATCTTTAAGTACTCTCTGCTGTGCGAAACACGCTTCAACTTTTTCCATAGTCAAACTCCCTTTACTGCAGTCTACGTCAAACGTTTTCAAATTGCGAAATAAAATAAAAATAATAAATTTAAAACAGTACTAAATCTAAAAATCTCGCAAGATTACTGATTGAGATGCTCTCGCAAATATCCTTATACCCTTCGAAAAGTTACGGTTTTAACTTTTTTAAGACACTGCCTCTGTCGTTCGACAATTGTGCGAATTCAGTTAAACGCAGAAGACTTAGGAATGTAAGTTTGTTTTATACTATTCGTTATAGGCAAGTAGTTGTGAAATTGAATATTCTGATATTAGACCATTTCAAATATATATCAGCAGGCATGGCGTTTTCAAACTTACTGGCTTATGAGAATGCATTAATCGAAATATCAGTAAAAGGCCAAATTCACTTAAGCAGAATATTTGCGTGAGCATAATGCCTGAAAGCAGTGTTTGCTTGGTTAATTGAATTAGGGGTTCTAGTTGGCCAACAGGTGTTTAATTTGTCAAGCCGTGTTACTTTACTATTGGTTTAAAATAATTTCGTTTTTATTTACCGTCGCAAAAAAAAGGAATAAAGTGGCTTACTCTTCTCAACCTTTGCTAAAGGCCAAAAAGAAATCGTTTTATATGCTAATGCATACCACAGTTTACTACCGAGTTGCAATCCGTTTTGCTGCAGGTCATGCTTAGCATGCGTATATCAAGTTATGGACGCACACAGGAAGTGTTCTCCATCCATTACTGGATCAGTACGTATAGCTAAAAGCAGGAATCATATCTATTTTCACATAGCGACATCAACTTAGGTGCAATAACATGTTTTATTTATGATTAACTACAAAGCTCTTACAATTCATGGTAAAGGAAAACAAAGGATCCTATTGGCTGGTTGAAAACACCCCACAGTCAGTTGAGCGACAGTTACGTTTTTTCGAGACTCAAGGCGGCGAAATACGAGATACAAAAACCCTCAACGTGTCGCGCAACATTGTTTCGTTACAAGTTTTAGTCGATGTTTGCTGTTTTTCACCTTGTGCGATCAACTTGTCGCGCAACAAAAACATTTGTTGCGGGTTGAAGAAAGTTGTTGTGAAAAGTGGAGCGCGGGTCTACTTTGAGCAACAAATTTTGGCCTTGTTGCTCGTTTTTCATCAAACTCAAACTTGTCGCGCAACAAATTTGCTCGTGCCCTGCAAATCAACCAATCTTTCTTCGTTGCGCGAGGTTATCCCGTCCAACTTGTACAGGACGGAAGGCACAAGGCATCCTCGACACCAAGAGCTCTTCTATTTGCTGGAAGGAAGGTGAATCAGACCGGGACTAACAGAGTGCCAATGGTTACTACTTATCATCCCAAGAACACGCCTGTCTGTAAGATATTAAGCCACAACTACAACATCTTGACAAATGACGATTCTACCAGAGTCATATTTTTACAACCACCGTTAAAGGCTTACAGACGGGCCAAAAACTTGAGGGATCTGTTAGTCCATAGCGACTTTCCTCCTGACCAACCAGCACAACAACCAGACACCTTCCTCTGCAAGCGAACCATCTGCCGTACCTGTCCTCACATTAACCAGTCAACTTCAATTCCATCACCAGGAGGACAAATTAACTTCACAGGGCATTTTACGTGCACTTCATTGCATTTCTTGTCGTAAATGTCCTAGAGCAGTCTACATCGGGGAGACAGGACGCAGATTGGCTGACCGTTTCAGGGAACACCGCCTCGACGTTCTTCACAAGAAAAGTGACCTGCCTGTAGCGCAACACTTTAACAGCCCAGGCCATTCACTAGAAGACGTCCGTGTCGCAGTGCTGAAATCGGGGCTAGCCAGGAAGGATGTCCGCCAACGTGAAGAGATGAGACAAATCTTCAAATTCGAGACACTCGCTCCTAGCGGGATAAATCGCGATTTCTCATTTCTATGAAGTCTCGAGATACACGTGCGCGCATTTTTTCGCACACGCAAACAGTTTCAAAACGGCACACGCATGCAAATAACTACCTCGTTATTTTACGTGGCAGCTTAGACACCCTGAAGAAGGCAGTAATGCCGAAACGTCGGTTGTTTTATACCGCCATTAAGCGTCTTTCAAGAATATTTTAACCTTAACTTGTAGCTTAAAATTCACTCTTGCTTTTTCACACGCGATGCATGGCGTCACATGAGCGCGCGCGTGGATACAGGGCACGCGCAGTTCAATTCTCGTCCAAGGTTTTGATGAAATTTTCACAGTTGACTTTTAGAGGTGAATCGCGTTTAGAGCTTAAATTTTAAATCTATAAGATATATTTTGAGCTATTTTTGATTTCCCATTTTCTTAGTTTGCGAAAAATCTATCTTACACATTTTTATTTAACTTTGCATACGTGTTAAATCAGAGCCAGTTTCTTATTTCTGAAATTTTGAGCAGGTGTCATATGGGTAAATTTTGAGAAAAACGTAATTTAACCTACCATTTTGGCCATTTGTTGACGTTAACTTGTTTACGTTTAACCTAGAATGGTAAAAGACTTAAGCAAACAGTGAATACTTATAAGAAAGTAAAAACATTTTGGATAATTTTTTCAAGAGTTAGAAATTGAGCTGTTATAATCCATCAAAACTGTAGTAAGCCACCTTAAGCGGGAATGCTTCATATAGTTTCGAAGTACTCAATGAAAATGTAGACAAGCAAAGTAAATACTCAGCTAATAAGAGTTTCTTTTTTCCTCGCCTATATACAGCTCGCTCAGTTGTGTCTAACAATGCCGTTTTTTTATTAACTAAACATAGCCACAGTGAACCTCGATTTATAACGAACCTCAATAAAAAGTCCTTGGTATAATTAACAATTATTCACCGAAGTGGAGGTGAATAGTGGATAAGGTGAATAACTGTTATAGTATATATATTCCACACAAGCTGAATATCTAGCGGACCAAAGAGTAACTTTATTTCTGACAATATACCAACAAAAGGCATGTTGTTTTTCTTGGGCTGCCCGGATGTGAATAGTACTTGGCTAATCACCTCCGAGCTAGCTAATCAGCGTGCGCGAAAATACTATGGGTGCTGTATACTAACGAGCGATATTCCTCTGTCTAATGATAGTAAAATGCATTAAAAAGAACCTTGATACAACCAAACCTCTTTCCCTCGTCCCTTCATGATATTGAGGTTGCACTGAATCGATATTTTCTCGTTTTTATCGATTTATCAAGGATAAACGCGTGCTGCTCAAAGTAAACCAGGAATAGGCTGTTGAAGAAGAGTTTTATATAATTCCAAGAATAATACTCGGAAACCTCTGACGTAAAGGAAACCCATACCCCAACCGTCGTGACATTTGGGAGAGGGCGAGGTTCGATCGATGGAACTGACTTTAAGATTCAAATTTCAAAGATATTTCTCTAAAAGCTGTACCCATTACTTTCCGGACTGACTTAATATGAACAAAACATGGCTTACGGTATATCACATCAAAAATAAAATGGAACATGCAGTCATTGTCAAGTGAAATTAAGTTGATAAGATTATCAAAATGACACATTTTTATTTTGGTGTTTAAGAGGTTGATGATAGAATTTCTTCAACTAACTCTTCTGCCTCTCCAATGAAGCATTTAGAATTTAATAGGTCTCCAAAACAAGCTTTATCAGTGCGAGACGTAAACAAACCAAAAAATCTAGATCGACATAATCCATCTGTGGCACTCCATACTTCATATACACTTCCATACTCATATACACCATCAACCGGTGACGCTTCACTCTTTCGATTTTTCTCAGCTAAAGAGCTCCTTTTTCTGGTTTTCTTTTTGTCTTTCTTCTTTCTCTTGGATTTTAATACGTTGGTTTTGGAACCAATAGAATAGGTAGCGTTGTATCTTTCTAAAAGAAACACTCTGCCAAACATTTACTGGAACAATGAGGACCATGTCAGCTCGCTGACGGCACGCAAGTTAAAGTTGTACTTGAAGGAACGTACACAATTTACAGGTCAGTGGAGGGAAAGCAGCAGCAGCTCTAGGAGCTCGTGTTACGTTACGTTCTGGCTGCTAAACAAATACTGGAACCCGAGGACAATGACGTAACTAGTGACTCTGAGCTGCAATCTAGTGACTCAGTAGCCTGCAAACAGGCTCTCCGTATGTTTTTTTTTTCCACAAATATGTTTATTTACATCAAAAAGGCACTACTTACACAACTACTTACATCATTTACACGACTTTACATACATTAACGGCAATAGAGAGCTCGGGCGACCTACAAACCACTTACAATACACTTATACACTACTTACATAACGGTAATTACATTGCTTACGGAGAATCAACAGCAACTACTGAACCAAAAATAATATATATAATAGCAGTACACAGCGTGGATACAACAAAGGAAAGTGGCGTAATGATAGGAACAGTGAGTTAAAATAGATAAGGAGACAGTATCCATTTTTTTTAAAGAAGTCTTTCCTACTGATTATTTTTTCAGGTTCATATTTAGCAACAATTTTTGCTCGAAATCCAAGAATGTTTGGAAGAATTTGCTTATTTCTGCAATTCCACAAGAAAAGCTTTCCAATTATTACAAAATAGTTTAGCATTATATGTAACGGGTCAGAAGTTTCAGTAATAATTCCAACAAGGACATTTTGGAGGGAAAGGCGGATTCTTTGGTTCGAAATAATGCACCAGTAAATTTCAAAATCCCTCCAGAACTGCTTAGAATAAGGGCAGTGGAAGAGCAGATGGTTTAGTGATTCAGGCTGACCTTTGCAGAAACTACATAGATCATTTGTTCTAAAACCCATTTTATATAACTCGGTGTTTGTATAAAGAATTGAGTTAAGAACTTTGTTTTGAAAAGCTTTAACATAAGCTTTAAGAGTGACGGAATGAGGTAACGGGAAAATTTGTTTCAATTGGTAACTAGTAAGATTAAAATCGCCCTGTAACTTATAAGCGATATAAGGAAGTTGTGCTTTGTCTCTGATAAGTAGAGCATAGAATTCTTTTGACTTCTTTGTAGTTACGTCAAATATATTATCATTAATCACGAACGTTGGAGGATTTATTGATGGAAGCCAATCTTTATCTCTCAAAGGAGATGGAATAGACCGACGTAGGCCAGCCAACTGTAAAATATTTGCTTTATTTATTTTGTTCGAGAGGTGATTATAGGCATCTGAAACATTTAAATTAAACAAAAGATCTTGGGTGTATACAATTCCAGCTTCGTAATAGTTTTTGTAATGGACAGGCTTATTGTCTATTCTAATTTTACAGTTATTCCAAATAATATTCATCCAATTCTTTTCTGTCGCAAAAGTCTGACGGAACTCTGACCACCAAGACAAGAGTTCGTTATAGAATTGAGAGGGAATTGTATAATCAGATATGTTGTAATTGCAAGCCGAAAAAAAAGAAACCTCCTAAGGGACTCAAGAGGTGTTGTAGGAAGCTCTTCCATGGTCCATTGATCCCACTGAAAATTAGTCTCAACCAAGCGAGTCTTTACGATTTGACCATGCATTCAAGATCGATCATTCTCAAACCTCCTTCCTCATATTCGTTTATCACTGACACTCTTTTCACTTTATCTGTGCCTTTCCATGTTTTTTTTTTCTTTTTTGCTTTCGAATAGCTAGGGGGCGGGCAAGAGAGAGGAGAGCCTGCAATGGTTGTTGTACGATTTGAGTTCTGCCTCCTTTAACTGATCTTTTACCACGCGTCACTGCTTGACTCAACGAAAATAGCCACGGTCGCCCATAGAAACCGAAAAAGCCGACATTTCGGTCAAAAATCCGAGAATTATTACCTGAAAGCTAAACCTTGAATGGAAACATCTTTTCCGAACTTTCCTGACGTGATTAATTTGGACGAAAAAAATGACCTCGGCGGCCTAAGGGGAGAACGAAACAGAAAACAGAGCAGACAGCATAATTAGCTAATAATTATTCACCGCGTGTTGTTCAGCACGAAACTAAAATAAATCTTGCTTCTGGACAATTTCAGCCTTAAAATCCAGCAAATGGCCCCAATTTACTCTCTGTATCTTTTCAAATGTCCTGACTACCATCTCTGAAAGATTTTGCCCCAATTTTGAGCAAATAAACATTTCTCCGTGACCCGTCGGCCACCGACTGAAATCCCTCTGCTCATTTATTTAACATGTGTCAAGTCGAATTGACCAATCAGCAATTTACGTTGAGAATCTGAACGTAAATACTCAAATCGTACAAGGATCATTGCAGGCTCTCTCTCTCTCTCTCTCCCCTCGCCCCCTAGCTATTCGAAAGCAAAAAAAACAACAACAACAAAACAAAACATACGGAGAGCCTGTTCGCGGGCTAGTGACTCAGAAAATCAGGACGACTCAGAAGACGATGCACAACCAGACTCTTCAGAAATGGGCGACTTCATCGAACACAGTTACGAGGTACTCTTTGTCCCAGACTGTCGCGGAGGGCCTAGCGACCACTCCACGAGAATATAGGCTTAGCCACCACTCCTTCAGTGCTTGAAAAGTAGAATTTTTCCTCCATGTAAAATCAGTCGTTGTGTTTGAGAATAAAGAAAATCGCGTTCGCGACATGGAAGCAGAGCGACTACATCCACTGCCGAAACGCCGACTTCAATCTTCCGTGGAGAAAAGCCTGTTTTAACCGAAGAAGAAGAAAAAAGACAAAAAATTACGAATTCGCTCCCTCGAAGAAATCAACAACAGCAGCCGTGAATTGAACCGTCCTTCCTGACCAAAACCGCCGACAAGATGACAGATTTGAGCGACATAAGAAGATTAATTGGCCCAAGGAAAAGGCACGTCATTATCAACCTTGATGCAGCACAAGAAATGAAGGAACGACCCATCGATGGTGATTTAGAACATTTTGGACGAGACCCGTGACGAGCGAGACCGCCTACGGCAGCGTTTAACTGTTCATCAAAGCCTACGCGTGCAACTTGAAGCTGCTACAAAACTCGCTGGTAAATCAGAAACGATAAGGTTATGAAAGATTATGAAGAATATGTTAACCTCGTTTTGGAAGCAGAAGAATTCGTGGTAGGTTGGCCATGACCAAATGGCCATGATAAAAGATCGAATGGAATTCAAATTACAAGGTGGGACAAGGAAGGTGAACTTTGAAGTCGAAGAGAAGACGTTGGAGATCGAAGAGCAAAAGACCTAAATTGAACACCGAAAATTACAAATTGAGGCAGAATGACTTACCCTGGAGAAAGAGAAAGTGAGAAAGAAATTAGAGGTTGATACTAAACAAGGTACAAAACCTAACACTCTAAAATTACCTAAGTTTGACTTCAAGAAGTTAATTGGAGGGCTCCTAAATGGGCAGGAATTCTGGGATTCCTTTTACTAAGCCATACATTCTAATCCATCTCTCAGTCCAGTTGAGAAAATGAATTATCTCAGAGCTCAGCTAGAAGGTGATGCTGCGATGATATCTCAGGTCTATCCCTGACTAATGCAAATTACGAACAGTCTATAAAATTGTTGAAAGAATGTCATGGACAAAATGAGGTCATTAATGCATGTTCATTATACTAGTCTTATGGATTTACCTGCCTTTCCAAGTCAAACATCAGCCATGTATAAGAACTCTGATCTCATTGAAAAACACCTTAGATCATTAGAAGCTCTTGGAGAAAATATTGAGAGTAAAATGTTAGTGTCTCTAATAATGGCTAAATCACCCAAAGATGTTCTCATCCACCTGACAGACCAGAAAAATGATGATGATGAATGGACAATGCAGCTACTCAGAGGTCAGTTGCATTGGTACATTAGTAACAGGGAAAATGCAGATAGGCAAACTTCTTGCAAAGTTGATTACAAAGGCTCGGTTGGAAACATGCCAGTGGTCTACATCACAGGTCACCCAGTTTGATTCTAACACTTCTAATGGTGCATTACTGTCTAAAACCAAACAGCCGCAGAATCTCACAGGAAGAAAGAAAATGATTTGCATTTATTGCAGTGAACAACACTGGAGTGATGAGTGTCAAACGTTCCCTACTGTGACGGCTAGGAAAGAAAAGATCAAGGGACACTGTCTTATCTGTCTGAAACAAGGTCGCCAACAGAAAAATTGTACAGTGAAGAAAACGTGTGTTTATTGCAAAAAAAGAGAAATCGTCACCACAGACGTCTCTGCATTAAGACGTCCTCAGTAATGGCACATTCTGTTACTGAACCTTATCTGCCACTGTTGCTACAGAACATACCTTGCTCTCCTCTGAAGAACGAAGACTGATGCAAACTTCCACTGTTGAAGTGGAGAATTTTGTGACCACCAGATTGCTTGTAGACACATCAGCCAAAGGACCTACATCACCAAAAAGCTGGCAGAAAAACTCCAGTTGCCAATCACAGGATCAGAAACACTAACAGTGTACACATTCAGTGCATCAAAACCCAGAGAGCTTCACACTTCTGTCGCTGAACTCCGGCTTTAAACAAAGGATGGATCATCTCTGCATTTAAGAGTCAATGTTGTACCGGTGACCTGCAACGAGCGTACCTCAACCCAGAGGAATTCAGTCACTTACTGAAAGATATTCCCCTTGCCGATTCAGAACCCTCAAGTAAAGAAACTGCCAACATAGAACTGTTGCTAGGAAATGATTATTACTGTGATAATTTCCCTGGTGACATCGCAATGAAAGCAGTCAGTCCAGGATTAAACCTCATAGAATCCAAGTTGGGATGGATCCTAACAGGCAGAGTAAAGTGTCAGGATGGCAAACCAGACAGCTCCATCACAATGCTGACCTACACGTCCAGTCCTACCAGTGTACATCTCAGTGCTCAGTCAGATGACAAGCAACCATTAGCTGAAAAAAAGACACAACTTGAAGAGTTCTAGAAGCTTGAGACCCTGCGCATCAGAGAACCTGTACAAGAAAATGAAGATGACAAAGTTCTGCAAAAATTTAATGAAACGATCCAGTTTGAAGATGGACATTATCAAGTAATTAGGCCTTGGAAAGAAGAGTTGATAATGTGAATTGGCCACCGTAAAGCGATTCAGAA
>JAEMPF020013316.1:0-20000 GCA_022496165.2 Catalaphyllia jardinei
TTAACTAAAATGTCGCGAAGGTTAGAAGTGCGTCTGTAAGCGACGATTGGTGGGTGCTTAAAACCTTCCCTGCAGCGTTTAGAGGAAAGTAATATATGGAAATGTTTGCGTAGGATACCAGAAATGTGAGGAAGGGATGGGTTATATGTAACAACAAAAGGCAAGCGGTCAATGGAATCGTGACGGTTAGTATGTAAAGCTTCAGTGCGAGAAATATTAGCAGCACGTTTGAATTGGACGGTGTGAATAGACGTGAAGAATCGTAAAATTTGTAACCTTAGAAAGCCTGTTTTATCTTTACTCTATTTTATTTGTTTCGTTCGTCATTTCCGTCACTCCTCTTGATTTCGAAATATGTATTACGACATTCTCCACTATATTATATTGTAATCTCATTTTTGTAAGTTAGTAACATCTAAACCTGAAGAAGGCTGGTTTGGCCAGCCGAAATATTGTTTTTAATATATCACGTTGTGTCAGCCTTGCAGTAGTCTTTGACTTCTCGTCGTTTTTATATTAAGGACGTTCGCGCTAATCGTTTCTGCGCATTCTTACTGCGCACGCAAATTCACATGCCACGTCATGCATGAGCGCGCGCGCCAGGTCAAAACAAACAAATGATAGGGCAGATGGCCATTGCTAGAGCTTTGCCTGGATGTAACGATATTGGACCTTCGGTAATCCCAATTTTTATTTCGATGGATCATTTTCTCTACTGATTTTCTACTTTTAGGGAAAAAATGAAGAAAATCTATCGACTAGAAGTTTGAATTTTTGCCAAGATGCACCATCGAATTCCGTTCTTATTAGCTCTTCGTGCATCTGTGCGGCGGTTTCAAATGCGTCTTAAAGGGTTAAATATTGTGAAAACGTTAGTAACATTTGGAGTTATTTCCGCAACAGATCCACTTCTACAAAATATGACTAAGATCGTTTGCCTCCGTTGACTCACCTTCGATATTTTTAACTATAAACCCCTGTAAACCGTGCTCAATTATATGGGACATTTTTCAAAATCAGTATAGTTTACCACAAGCTTTATTTCTGAAACGAAGACGGTGACCCCCAATTTTTTTTGCATTTCTGGCACAAGTAATTAATTATCTGCCTGCAGTAAAATTTAAAAAAATTCTATCGACTGGAAAATATTCGCGCGACGGTCCTTAAGCGAGTTAGCAAGAGTTTTTGAAAGTTAAGTCTGACGCGTACAAGTAGCTCATTTGCATAATGCAGCGCGTGCACTTTCAAGTCCGAGTCAGTGTTTTCAATTGTCAACAAATCTTGGCAAAGAGTTTCTTTCGTTATCTTTGATATTGTGATAAAAAACAGATCGAATGTGGTATAGCGTGGTGCTGGTGAAATTCCACTGATTTGGGATTAATTGACATGTTTTTAATCAATCTGAATGCAGAAATTGTTGCTTGTATATTATCATTACGAAAATCGCTTCATGAGCCAAATCTGGAAAATACTTCCAAATATGGGGGAAAAATGGCGGCATTCTGAGCACGCGCATGCAAGTTATCCTGGACTCTTCTTTCACCCGCCCGGGTTTAGCCCCTATATGTGGCGGGAAGAAAGGAGAGTTCAGGGACTGGACTACCGGTGATGGCGCAGAACCTAGCCTTACAGATCCTAGTGCCATGCTTCGTTGTACCTGCTTTGTGGATATTTTAAGTGCTATATAATTTACGTTCGTTTGAACGTGGTGAATTAGAACGTAAAAATGCTTTCTTTTAAAAAAAAAGTCTCAAGGCAATATTCAGGTGAAAATAAGCGATAAGAAATGAAAACGTTCCGGTGACATAGGGTTCGTTCTCTTTATACGGGGTACCAAGATTCTTGTTCGATAAAACTATGAATATTTGAAACTCTATTTTCGATATCTGAGAACGCATATGGCCCAAAAAGCAAACTTAAGGTTTTATAAAGCACAAAAAAATAAAAGTCTCAAGTTCAAATGCAGGAAGGTAAACTGTTCGAAAAATTAGTTCAAGATTTACATATTTGATCATTATATATGCAATATCACTCATATAGTTTTGCTTGAATTCGAGTAAAGGGGGTAAGTTTCTAGAGAAACTGTGGTGCTGCGTCGGTGGGAGTATTACAAGATAATTTGGTTTTATCAACTGAGTTGATAATGTGAATTGGCCACCGTAAAGAGATTCGAAAGCTGACGTTTCGAGCGATAGCCCTTCGTCGGAGGGCTAGAGCTCGAAACGTCAGCTTCCGAATCTCTTTACGGTGGCCAATGCACATTATCAACTCAGTTGATAAAACCAAATTGCTTGAATTCGGTCCGATTAGACATTGAGAAATGGTGTTAATTCTCTAATTAGCAGCGTTTCATCACTAAAGCAATCAAATACTTATTTATGCACTTCCTGATAACAGGGAAAACGTAACGGGGAACCATCCCCTCGTAAGGTTTTCTCTTCGGGGCTGAAACTTTCTGTAGCTGTTTTTTCATCGTCTCCGGACATTTGGATAAGTCAATTGTGTGTCTGTCTTATAATTTTAACGTTGACACGGCAGCCGCAGATTTCATGTAGGTTTAGCAAAAAATTAACTTTTTTTACGTAATTCTGTATTTTTTCATCAACTGTAGATATTCGCGGACTTGGACATTTCATAAGCAAGATAATTTGGTTTTATCACCTGAGTTGATAATGTGAATTAGCCATCGTAAAGAGATTCAGAAGCTGACGTTTCGAGCGCTAGCCCTTCGTCGGAGCGAATCGAGGAATTGTGGGTTGTGTGTGGTTTATATACAGAAGTATGGAGCTACGCTATTGGTTGGTGCCTGGCAACCTGAAAAGCAGAATAAATTAGTTAAATGAAAAACGTTCGTTGATACCGTCAGGATTAAGAGTGCCGATTTGAAAAATAAATTTTTGTTCTAGAGTTTTGCGGCTTTCTGTGCTTCCTTGATGTAGGGAGAGGCCGCAGACTGTCATATGTTGCGTAGAATGATTCGGCAGATTAAAGTGTCGAGCGACCGGTTTAGATGCGTTTTTGTCGTCTTTCTCTAATGTTCTCGAAATCGGTCGCCTAGTCGTCTACCTGTTTCGCCGATATATAACTTTTTGCAAAGTGTGCAAGTTATACAGTAGATGACATTGGCTGAGGTACAGGTAAAATGATCAGTGATCTTAATAGATCGTTTTGGTCCCGACAATTTTTCAACGTTGCAAATGAAAGGACATGTTTTGCATCGTGCGCGTGCACATTTAAAAGTACCGGGTTGTTCACTCGTTTGAAAAGCACTTCTGACTAAAGAGTTGCCTATGTTTTTGTCGCGTTTGAATGAAATTAATGGCGGTTGCGAAAAGATTCTGCCAGTATCGGGATCATTTTGAAGTAATTTAAAGTTTTTTAGAATGATGGATTTAACTGCGTGGTTGTGAGGGTGAAATGTGAGAGTGAATGGAATTCTATTGTTATTCTCCTTCTGAGACGTTTGTAGTGCTGACTGCCGATCAATTTGTTGGGCGCGATGATGGCCTGCTTCTTGACATGTGATGGATGTGAAGATGAATACAACAAATAACTATGAGAATCTGTGGGTTTGTAGTGCACACTGGTGCATAAACCGTTGCCTTCGACAAAAACCTTAATATCTAGAAATGCTAAAGAAGTATCGGAAATTTCCCAGGTATATTTAAGAGCCGGATGAAACGAATTAACAGCAGTTATAAATTGATTGAGTTCCTCTCTGGTGGAGGAAGTGGCGCCGACACAGTCGCCAATGTAGCGACGGTAGAGGTCAGGTTTGGGGCCGTTGTATTGATTGAAAAATTGGTGTTCAATGTAGCCTACGAAAAGATTGGCGTAGCTGGGTCCCATTTTGGTACCCATGGCCACACCATTGATTTGTTTATAATAACTGTCGGCGAATGAAAAACAGTTTAGTGTTAAAACTAGTTCAGCCAAGCGGAGCAGTGTTTCCGAGCTTGGTTCCTTAACAGTACGTAAATCAAAAAAATGATTGAGGGCTAGAAGACCTTCGCCATTAGGGATGACGGTGTAAAGAGATGTAATATCCATAGTGAAAATAAGTTTGTCTTCGCCCAGGAAATTGAAATCGCGAAAAATTTGGAGTGCGTGTTGACTGTCTGACGATAGGTGCCATAATTTTGTCCAAATAGCTAGAAATGAGTTCGGTAGGGCAACTACATGCAGAGACAATAGGTCGGCCTGGGCTGTTAGGTTTGTGAATTTTAGGTAAAAAGTAAATACATGAAGTTCTAGGAGTTGTGATGATGAGATTAGTAGCAGTAGCCGGCAATTCTTGTTTGACTATAAGATCATTAATAGTGCTCTTGACAATTTGTTGGTTAGTGGAAGTGAGATCTTTTTCGACTTTAGTATAAAAGGAGGTGTCAGAACGTTGCCGCAAAGCTCCTTTTTGGTAGAGGTCGGCCCTCCAAACAACTAAAGCGCCGCCTTTGTAGGCCGCTTTCACAATTATGTCTTTGCGCCTACTAAGATTTTTTAGCGCCGCCCTCTCTTCCGAAGCAAGGTTGGAAAATTTGGTGTTTCATAAGGAGTCGATAAGCGGCTCGATTTTAAATTAATTTCCGTTATTTCTTGACTTTAAAGAAAAAGGTAAAATCCACGAAAGCAGATCCAAGATGGCGGGTCAAATGACATCATTTGGCGTCATAACCAACCAAAAATTGTATCAACTTGTAGAGCAAGCTCAGGGCTATCTATTCAATGTAAATTCATTTCGGTGTACCTTAGCTAACGGAATAAAAACCCAAGGGCGGGGGAGGGACAATCGCAGTTTTTTGAAACCGCGATTGTCGCATAAACTAATCAGGAGTGGTAATAATGATCATCAAACCAACGTTTTATAAAGCACTAGAAACCGTTTTTGAATGAGAGTTACTGGCTAGTATTCTAAGAGGCTGTTGACCTCCTACCAGTGCTCGATCCAATTGAAATCCTGTTTGCCCAAACAGTACGCGTCCACCTTTTCCTTTTGCTGCTTTTATCTTTCGGTTTTCAACAGCCTGGGTTTGAAGAGTGCAACTCAACCCAGCTGATGTAGTTGTTGCAACTGACAGACCAGTCTAAAGAAGAAAGAAATCAAAAACTGCTACGTATATGTAAGGACCAAACTCATTGATTTGACTGGAACCTCAGCGGAACTGAGCAGCAATCAGTGCTTACAAATGAATACAAGGTCACGCACATGGGAAACTCAGCTGCAAATTAAAAACGCTGCTTACTTCGGTAAGTTTAATGACAGAACATTCTTTAGTGACCAGCAATTTATACATGCACCTATACAGAAATTCAATGAATGTAAAGTAAGAGAGAATGAACATATACCGTCTGTCCACAGCTGCTTTGGCCAAAGACACTGGTTGTTGTGCTAAATCCTGATCCAAATCTGGTCCCAGTTGATGTTGGAGTACCAAACAGGCTGCTTGCTTTCTGACAAGGTCCTTCTGTTGTTTGCCGCTGGCCAAACAGTCCAGCTGTCTTAGAACTACTGCTAAACAAGCTTCCTGACAAAGCAACAACGAAGGTGCTGCTAAAGCATAAATTTCATCATCATCATTATTTATTTGCCTTTTAGATATACCAAAAATTAAAAAATACAGCACGTAGGTTGTAAGGCGAGGAGACCTCAGAAAACCACCAGGCTTATATGGGAGGCCACCTCGACATCACAATATTAAGTTAGATAAAGGCTGCGAAGGAGTGCGGCAGAAACTATTTTAATAAAAACTCTAGCACTTTGTTCTTAAAGGTAGAAAAGCTTGACAAATTGGTAATAGTATATAGTGTAATATTTCAGACTATAGCAATTAATTACAAGCATCAAACAATTCTAAGTGTGATGTTTCCAAAGACCAATATAGCAACAAAAACTTGTTTAGGACTATCGATAAAATTTTAGTTAAGGATATCTGAAATCGATAAAATTCGATAAGGGGATCTGTTGTAAGTAATCTATATTTTCAATTTTCAGTAGCGCATTTATCTATAAAAGCTTTCATACAAATTTTGAAAAGTAAAACTGATTTGAAACGCTTGAGTGCACCCTAGGAGGGATAGGATCAATCGTTCATCACGTGATTATCATGAAGCCTTTTTATCACGCCATAATCGTTTTCAAAACATTCCCGTTTTTAAAATGTTTTCCGTCTACACTAAAACGTAAAGCTGGCGTTTTCCAATTCTTCCGGTTTGAGGAGCATGTTTGAAAAGTTCGTTTTCGAAGGCCAATTTCAGTCCACATAAGTGTGGACAGAGGTCCTAACCATAGAAATGAAGCTGCGTTCTCAATTTTCACTGGCGTGTGTGGACGGGGCCTAAATGAACAATAGTATTAACAAATATTCCTTCACACTCTCTTGACCCTTATTGTGTTGCGTATCTACCTCAGTAGGCAACCTTATTACACCCAAAAAGCTTGTGGTTATGTGAGGCTAAGTGGTTTTTAAAAGTTAAACAAAAATCCAACCTGTCGTTGTCGCCGTTGGAAGTGACTTTGTTTGTGTTGCGAAAAGGTTAACTCCTGAAGCTGGAGGAAAAGATAAGCCGGGTGCTGTTGATGTACCAGTAGTGCCAAGTGTGAGGCCGGTGGATGCTGTACTATCTGTGGCGGTAGCTGCAGCAGTTGTCGCTAACCCAGACAACAATCCTATAACAGAAGTAGCTGAATTAGATGCCACTACTGGTTTGAATTCAGCACTAGCTGGAGTAGCTGCTGTCCCACCTAATTTGGAACCAACTCCTAGAGACAGTCCACCTGTTTTCTTCGTTACTAAGGCGGCCCCCAGAGTAAGCCCAGAGGTGGGGTTACCTCCTACACGGCCGCTTCTGAACGTAAATCCTGATGAAGCTGAAGAAGTAGGTGTCGTTGCGCCCTCAGGTGTAAATACTAGTGTTGGATTCACCGTAGCGGGTGCTGTTGCTTTGCCTACTCCAAGTGTAAAACTCTGTGATGGTGCGGACCCAAAGGTAAATCCACCTACTTTGCCTGTTCCAAGTGTAAAACTCTGTGATGGTGCGGACCCAAAGGTAAATCCGCCTACTTGACTATTTGGAATGCCAAACATTGAGCCTGAAAGTCCCGTGGGTTGAGCCTCACCCATGGTAAACCAAGTGTTTGATGTCCCAGTTGCGACAGAGGTTTTACCAAGTGTAAGCCCCTCTGTGAGTGGGGAAGGGGTGGCATTTGTAGCCAAACTACCCACTGAGATGACTCCAGGTGCGGTAGGCTTTGTCGTGGGCGCTAGGCTGTCATATGTAAACCCTGATCCTACTAAGATAAAAATAAAATCAATTATGAACAACTTTCTAATCGCTAAATCGGACTTTTTATCAGTATGGCCGACTAACAATGGCATCCTCTTCGCAGCAGTTGTACAGTGTTGTAACAGTTCGTCAGCTTCCGCTGTAAAGCAATTAAGCTCGTCTTTTGGATCAAAAGAAATTAAATAAAAACTAGGAAAATGAAAAGAAAAGGAGCCGCTCCACATCTCCGCCGGGTTCTGAAACTCTATTCAAGGTCCTCCGGTAAATCATTAAAGACGAAAAGTAGACAGCTAAGAAATTAAATCTTTCAAAAACTTACTTATGTTCTCTTGTTCTGTTCTCATATTAAAGCACGATAGATTAATGATTAAGAGGTACTATATCAGTTCTTCATCAGGATATCCAAACACCTAGATGAGAGTTCAAAATAAGACGTGCAGCGAAGTATTTTTGACGAAATTCGAGGTGTTCGGATAGCCGATGAAACACTGTCTCGAGTGTCTGATGTATCTTCTCAATCGAAACAACTAAAGAGTAAACGGAAAATTAAAATCTTCAAAATCTGTGCTAACTAAAACCGGGTATCCAGACTTCTTTCACAGCTGTAATTTTCTTTGTTTTAACTTGAGTTTGAGAAGAATATTTCCAAACCTGCTGCTCCAAATCCAGTTGTTAATTGTGGTCCAGTTAATGATGATGAAGTGCTACATCCTAAACCAGATGTATTTCCAAACAGAATTCCACAGCTTGAGCATAACGAAGAAACGTCCTTCTTACGTCCAGCTTCATAATCTTCTATTCTTAGCTCCTGCTCATCAAAAAGAGAGTTGCCAAAAATGCATTGTCCGGGGACAGGAAAACTACTACAATTCAAATAATTGCTGAGAAAACTAAAGAAGAACAACAGGACCATATAAAGTATACAATTTGTGCCACATGTGTTTCCTTTGAAAAGAAATAAAGGAACAAATAAATACGTAAATAAAAGCATAAATGATTTTATTTTAAAAGAAAAATGAACGACAAAAATTTCTTATTAAACACTCTGTTGGTTTACTAAGGGAGAGTTCAGTTTCGTTTCCCCATTGAGGACTGGTCATTCATGATCTTTTTTAGGCGAAAGTTGGCTTTAAATCATAGTTTTTCTTTTAAGGTCGCGATGTTGTCTGCATTAACTACATCAGCCAAGATCCATCTAAGTATGCCTTACCCTTCTCTAAACATGTATGTACTTGTAAACCTATTCGTTGATCAAATATGGAATATAGCTGGAAAATCCCACTTACTTCAAATGAAATGGCTAATTATTTATGGAACCCACCTCTATGCTCTTGTTGTCATAATTGGACATGACAGTGATGCACTGATGTCTGACTCTGATGTTGGTAGTGATGCCATTTTTTACCATACTGTCACTTCCTTTAACAACCTGGAAGAAAAAGACATGCGTCATAAGCTCCAACGTTTGCCCTAAAAAAGTCAGTCTCTCTCGCAGCCGTTTTAAGGGTCGTTACGTAACGATCCACCCCACAAACGGCTGCTCACATTCTGACATCATTCCTTTATACCATTTCAACCAATCACAATTGGGGTTACATATAACGACAACTGTACAAGCCAAAGCAATGTAACCAATCATATTGCGTGTTTTATGCTGAAGTATGGTGGCCCTCGAGTAAGCGTCTATGTTGTGAGTAAGACATTTCAAATTTGTAGCTTAAATGCACAGCAAGAAACAGAAATTAGGAAAATAGTTAAGGAAGGAAAGGATGTATTTATGAATCTTCAGACCTGTTTCGGAAAATCTCTACTGTATCAAGTACTACCACTCTTGTTTGATCTTACACGTTGTCAATATGGTGTCACCACTGGTAAGCCTTATGTGGAGGAGAAAAGTGGAGAAATTGGACATTTCAAATTCAGGTGTCGTAAGAAGCTCCCTAAGGATTCCCATCAAGGGCAAAGACAAGGTGTCGGTCTGCGTGATTGGAGAAATACATTTAGTGTGAATGAAAGAGGTAGAAATGCAAACACAAATTATGTTGACAGTGATACTGAATCAGAACACAACTCGACGCCTCACTATGTGTTTTATGTAGAGGATAGGTTGGGTCAAAGGAGTGGGATAGTAATTGTTGTAGTTGAAGGCGTTCATTGGCCAAATGTCCTTATTGACTCAGGAACATGCAACCTTTTAGGCCAAGGAACTTGGGAGTGGCTTAATCACAGAAAATCCAGTGTCAGACCCAAAAGGAGGCCAAAGCATTATTTCGGAAATACAAGACCACTGCCAACAATCGCAACAGTTACAGCAGACACTACGTCCATTGACACTAGTGAGACCTGTAAAAGTGATTATGTTGTTATAAAAAGGAGACGACGGAAGTCTCCTGTGCAGAAAAACAGCAGAGAAACTTGACTTGCTAAAATTTGGGCCTAGCCATGTTGTCAATAGTGTCAATACAGAGGTTGATATCAAAGAAACGTACAAGGAACTTTTTAATACTGTTGTCCTTCTTGAAGATTACGGGTTGAAGCTAAATATCGAAGACTCGGTGAAGCTGGTAGCACAACCGATCCTCGGGATCCCATTTGGTGTACGAGAGAAAGTTAGATGAATTGTTAGAGACTTGAATCAAAGAGGAGGTACCTGAAGGACCACCAGGGTGGGTTTCAGCACTTCTGGTCACACCCAAGCCTGACGGAGATATCCAGGGATTTGTGTGGACACGAGGCGTGTCACTCAAGCAATAGTGTGAGTACGTCAGCCCATCCCTACAATAGAGGAGGTGCTTCAAGCACAGTATTCAAGTACAGTATTCAACCGTGTGGATCTGAAGTGGGGAGTGATTTCATCGGATACTTCTAGCAGAAGAGAGTAGACATGTGACAACATTTTTTGGCCACCGTGGTCTCTGTAGGTATACCCGACTAATGTTTGGTGTCACCTCAGCACAGGAAAATCACTAACAAATTATCCGGCCCGACGTACTGCGAGGTTGCGAAAGCGTGGCTTATATTGCAGATGACCTGATAATCCACGGGCGAGGGGAGGAGCAGCATGACAAGAGGCATTTAGCTGTGCTCAATCGATTGAGGGAAGTTGGTCTGACATTGACCGAAGACAAATGTGAATTCAGACCACCCAGGTTGACATTTTATAGACATAAAGTAACAAGGACAGGTGTAGAACGTAGTGAGAAAAAGGTAGCAGCAATCAGACCGGTAGGTCTTCCACAAAATGTCAGTGAAGCCAGATCTTTCCTCGTTGTTGCCCAGTTTGTTTCTAAGTTTGTTCCACATCCGTCATCCATTGCACAACCCATCCAGACGTTAGCCCACAAGAATGTTGAGTTCAAACGAGGCAAAGAGCAACAGATATAATTCGAGAAGTTAAAAGAACTGATCACGCACGATGATGCCCTAGCCTGCTTCAATGTAAAGAGCAGAACAAGAATCAGTTGTAGCAGACGCATCACTGGTGGGGCTTACAGCGGTCTTAACTCAGCTACATGGCAGTGAATAGCGGGTGATTGGGTATGCTTCGCAACGCCTGTCCGATGTAGAGCGGCGGTTTAGCCAAACTGAGAAAGAAGCCTGTAGCAGCTTCGCAAGAGAAGAAAACACACGAGACTCCAGGAACACATACTTGCATGTGAAGAACGAATTGTGTACGCATGGTCAGCCTCTTTTGCGGGGTTCCAGACTGGTGATTCCCCGGAGAACTACGACCACGCGTTCCATGCCATTTTCCATGGGGTTACGAGTTTTTGTATTGTGTTGAGTGTGAATTTTTTGTAAAGAAGCAACAAGTATTTCCCAGAGTTAAATCTGCCTTGTGATCAGGGAATATTTTGCAGTAGTTGCATGCAAGGGATCATGTGGATTTTCAGTATGCGCCGGGAGGAATTATGGGTATAAGGTAGCGTTCGGGTGAACTTCGCTCACGTCCAACAAACTTTTTCGGGGCTGTGATTATAACTATTTTTGGGTAATGAAAATGTTTCTTCATTCACATATATTTGAAATTTTCCACCCGAGTACCCCCTGCGGCATCATATATTTTGTACATTTATCAGTCAAAACTAGATAAACAGTTGAATTTTTCAAAGTTATGTTCTTTTCCATTTTACATGTGGCAACAAATGTTCTGTTATTTTTGTTTATCTTACTCTAATACCCCTGAGCACATTTTTTACATTTTTTACTTATCCAAGAATATACTTTTGTGGCATTCAATTCCTTCAAGCTGTCTTGCTTGAAGTGATAGAAATGCATATAAGAATTTGAACGTCCCTCTATGCGCCGGCATAAGCTTCAGCCTTCCCAGTGGTTTGATAGCTTCCACAGAGGTTTTTGTTCAGAGTTTTACTAGGGCACTGAACGGTTTATACAGTCTTTAAAGTTATATTAGTGTTATCACGATGACTGGAAGCAGCTTTTGGGGTGATTGGAGTCGAGATATGTAGCAGTTTAGGAAATTAGCACAAGTGTCTTGCTGGCAATTGATTGGGGGAAAGCTTGCAGCACAAGTCCGAAAGGATGTCGATTTCGAATAGCAGACAGACCAATGGGCAACTTTTATTAAAGTATAAGTGGCAAGCGCGCTATTATGTACCAGTCAATTCCAAAACCGCCCATCCCCCCGGGCAATCCCCGGGCATTTGACTCGCGTTAAGCTCCGTACAGTGGGAAATTTAACCCAAAATGAGGCCCGCCCGGTGGAGAATTTGACTTTCGTATCCAAACATCTGTCAGCGGTCAGAAGCAAAAGGATTTCGCAATTCTTTAATTCAGCACGTGAGCCGCGTTCACGGGTCATTGCTTTTGTCGATCCCACGCGGATTTTTCTGTTGTTGTCGTTCTATATAGCTATATCGTGGAATATGCCTTTGTTTAAAGTGTGCAGCGAAGACAAGTGGAACAAGAAATTCGTATTGGCTGAAAATTTCGCAGAACTTGTTTCCACAGTTGCTTTAACATGCCTGGAGGGTGGGGGATTTGACGCTCTTGAAGCTCTAACGGGTGGGGCATTTGACCGTCTAAACTGGCAACATGACCACAATTTTTCAAAAAAGTCAAAAGCCCCTGGATTTGCCCGGGGGGGGGGGGGATGGGCATTTTTGGAATTGACCGGTACATTACTCGGGAAGTGTAAACACTTCGCGAATTTTACAGGGCACGCAACTGCGGTTTTCCCATTGTTGTCTTCGCTTATTAAACGGGTCGTTCTCGGGACTTTGGGATCCTTCTTTAATCCCTACGGTTTTCGAGGAAAGGGAGACTGCTCGCTTGCTGTCTATTTTGAACTTGATAATTCAAAGTGAACATACTGCAAATTGTAGTAGTTGCTAAAAAGGTATATACGGGTTGTAACTGTTCATCAGTAGGATGCCTAAAATGTGTTCAATTCCACAATTGGTTTCGGCTCCATTAAGGCATCTTATCATGCCAGGATTTGCAAATTGACAACTCGCTGGTATCATCTGATTAACTGCTCACATAAACATCGAGACAGGATGTAATAATCGCTGAGAAATCGAAAAAACTTCTTTCCAAATATGTAGATTTTTTCTTTTTTCTCAACTGCAATGAAACAAATAAAATAAAGATCGATTTGCGAAACCTTTTTCGATGTTTCCTCCATGGCCATGGTAAAACACTTACGAGTTCGCGAGTAAAACGATGTTCGTTACATTAATATTCTGATTTGCTCTGATTGGTCACATCAAAAACAATGTCAGTAATCTCATTGGCGTAAGGACAACAAAGAGAAGGATATGTTGTTCGAGCAGCCGTTTGTGGGGCGGATCGTTGCGTGATAACACTGAAAACGACTGTGAGGGAGACTACAAAACTGTGGGCAACAAATCAAATGTGGTATACATCCTCACAATTGCAATACACCAAAGCCACATTTTGTCTCATAGTAATACACAAAAATATGGAATACTTACACTAAACTTGATATGTGTCCCTTTGGGTGCGGTTTCGGGAGCACGTAGCGACCCTGCAACACGAAACATACTAAGTGTTTTGGGTAAGGATAGAGATTATCATATTGTTAAATGTTCAAGTTAAATGTTCAAAACTGACTATGTTTTCCCTACCGTATCAGTAGCTTGTCTAAAAAATATAGGACAAAGAAAATTATCAATCAAAGGATGTTGTCTTGATGTACTACTAACTTCTCAGAAAGAAATGCAAGGTAATTGGTAAGGATAACTTATATTTTGATCGTGGGTTTTAAAGACCTCAGTTGCTTCATCTTATACCCTGTGGAGGGGGGCGTAGGGGCCTATAAGAAATCTCGTCCAAAACCCAAAACCGAACTAAAAGTCTTCAGTATCTTCCTTTCTGATATTTAATTTTTATACGTCTAAGCTTGTTTTACTTTCCCAACTTCTTTCTGCGTATGCCCTCATTAGTGTAGAAGACACCGTAGTGGCTAAAAAGTACCTTTTTGTGTAAATCGGTTCGACAGACCTGTCTGTACAAATGTGCAACCTCGTTTTCTCGTTCCAAGGGTCTCTGAGCTAGAAACAAATTGCACGATAAAATGATTGTAGGTGATTTTTGTCTAAATAAAACGCCACATTGTGAGGTAAATATTTGATTGCCATTGTCAAAATTTTCCGATTTGTGTAGGCACGATGGCAGCCCCATTTTACGAACAAACTACTTTATTTTACAACTTGTTTCTCCTTTGCTTTAATTCCCGGGACGAAAAGGCGAGAAAACATCCAATTTAGCTATAGAAACTCGCTGGTCCACAGTCTAAGGTCAAAGTACAAAAGATATTCTTCCAACTGCGTGATATTTGAGGAATGTATTTTGCTTTAATGTCATCTTTACGGTGATTCCCTGGTAACAGAAACCGCCATAGATTTCGGATGAAACTTGGCATGCTATTGTTGCAGGACAAGGAGATATTAAAACCGTAATAAAAAGAGGGGGCCACCGTGCTTGTTTTCATGCCACAATGCTGACAAATATGGTTATTTAGGTGAATTTTGGTAATCTCAGTGCGCAACAAATAAGCTCGATTATTTTTCAATGCAGCGTGTTATATCACACAAAGTTTGACTTTCTTTGATTGCTTATTCATCTGCGTCATAGAAAAAATGTCTTCAAATACCCTGCATGTTTTATCCTTTTTTAAAAAAATATGCGCAGGACCGCTCCATCCATCACCGCTCCTGACATGCGCTGTTCGGCCCGTTATGTCTCCCCCTGTAGAATTTACTTCATTTGCCAAAAAAAAGTAACCATAGATTTCTGCTAATTTTTTTCTCAGTTATTTCGAATACTGTTCTCGTTGAAATTATGAAATAAAAAGTATAGGTCACCGTGCTCATCCCGCACAATGCCACGACATATCCGGGACTTTTCCGCGCTTTGCGGTGCTAAATTCGAAAGCCAATTAGGGACATGTATAGAAAGCAATAAAAGAAATCGACCAAAACTCGGCAGAACCGCTCGAAAATTCTTCCTTTGCGGGATAACTATTCAGTTTACAATTTAGTATTCATATGGCTTTGGTAGTTGAGAAGTTAATTAAGAAAATGTGACTGTTATTATTACGCATGTAGTTCACTGGGAAGTGTTATCGTGCGCAGTAGGGATGCGCAATGCAATACTGAGGAACCACCTTAATTTTTCATAGTCTGCTTGGCGGCCGTTAAGGCCGGCTCTCACTAGCGCATAAGCATAAGCATATCATAAGCATAAACAAGTGAGAACACCCGCGACATAAGCATAAGCAGAAGATCGAACTCACTTATTTGTGAAGTATTTGTATACGTAATCACATTAAGGATTAATTTCACGAGTATTTTCAAAGTTTTCACAAAATTGCAATTTGTAAAAATTTGAAAATACAAGTGAAATTAATCCTTAATTGCCCGAGAGCACTTGCGATTACTTGTTTATCACATAAACTAGGGAAAAGTTTGTACACAGGACAACTTATAAGTCTTTCAAGGTCTTGCCGTCGCGCATTATTTAACAGGCTACCAGTAGCACAGGGAAAGCCTACTATATTATAACAGTAAGCAAAACACAGCAACCTGGTTTAATTCACTCAAAGCAATTTCTTTACAAACAAAACTTAAGCAATCTAACTTTATTCATCTCAGGCTGTTTTGCGAAGCTTGCAACGGGCGTATACAAAACATGGACCGGGATCCATGGACCACCCCATGGACCCGGTCCATGGACCACCCCATGGACCTGGTCCATGGACCACCTCTAATTTTGAAAAGGAAATCGCCCCTGTTAATATGAAAATTTACCGGAGGTCAGGGAATAAAAAACACAGACTAGTATTTATTGCTCACGTCCTTGAGGGTTTGTCTCGTAATAGCGGGTTGCTTTGGGATGGCGCCATAAACTCGCTTTGAGATACAGAAGATCTAGTGCATTTCTACCCCCAATACTTTTAATTCCAACACTTTCACATTGCAATTCGATCGAGAAGACAACCCCCCTCCCCCCACGCGCGCTTATTATGCTCTAGCGTACATAAAAATAAGCCAATTTATTTTATAAACGAAGTTTACCCTACGAAAACAAATTTGTAATCAAGGTATATTGATGAAAAAATTTAATTTGTAATTTTAATAGGAGAGCACAGAATGTATTTAGTTTTCGTATTAAACGAAGAATGACCAGCCGGATAACATAACTCGCTTTAGCCCCTTCGCGCTCCCTCATCCAAGATGGCAGTTGCCTTGAAACGATCCAAAGATCAGTTGAGTATTAACAGGGCGATTTCCTTTCGAAAATTAGGGGTGGTCCATGGACCAGGTCCATAGGATGGTCCATGGACCGGGTTCATGGGGTGGTCCATGGACCAGGTCCATAGGGTGGTCCATGGACCCCGGTCCATGTTTTGTATACGACCGCTTGCAACGGCGTGAAACTACTTCATCGACCGATGAAAGACGTAAACAAGTGTCCAAACGAGCTCTAATGACTTCTTGAATCCAAAACTGTCCTTTCCACCAGGAAAATATCACGTACCAACACAATTTACGCTGTTTTTACGCCCATAAGGTGAGCTGTAATACTAATAAGGCGACCCGAAGCAAACTTGACGAAGAAATTAACTTTTCAGTTTGGCGGCCATGAAGTTCTGTAATTCTCACAGGCTTCCCAAGCTCAAAATACGTGGTGTGTGCGACAGCTTGTATATAGAGAATTGTATGGAAAAATCACCGATCGTAAAATAAACATGTGCAGGAACCCATCACCTGGAGCCTCCATCTCCCATATATCCTTGACTCAACCTTTGCGCCTATCTTTCTATTTTTAGAACAGTCTTCACCCCAAGCTGGTTTATATTCCCGAGAAAGCAGACTGTAAAGTGCTTTGTATTGTGTTGTGTTGTGTTGAGTTGTGATGTGCTGTGTTGTATTCTGTTATCTTGTACTGTATGGCACATTGTGCGCGCGAATCTAAGAGCCCCGCAATTTCTAAAGGTCGTCTCATAGGGTTTGTATGGGAGATGAAAGCTCCGGGTGATGGGCTCCTGACATGTGTAAATAACTATCTCATTTGATATAAAGTTTTCCTTCCTCAAATGTTTCGCGAACTTGTCTCTTTGAATTTCACCAGTACCACGCTATACCACATTCGATTGTTTTTATCACAATATCAAAGATAACGAAAAAAACCTTTGCCAAGATTTGTTGACAATTGAAAACACCGACTCGGACTTGAAAGTGCACGCGCTCCATTATGCAAATGAGCTACTTGTACGCGTCAGACTTTCCTTTCAAAACCTTTTGCAAACTCGCTTAATATGTAGAAACAATACGAACAAATGTTTGGGAAAAGAGTAATGACGTGTGCGCGTTGTCGATGCCATAAAAGTACAGACTACGATAAACCATGGCCATATTTCGATAGTTACGTTTTAACCACAATATCAACGTCAAAGAAATTGCGCGAGCGCGAGCTGAAAAGGCATTGCGCGACACATTGACGAGCGTGGTTGGGATCTAGTAATTTTTGATTGGTTCTTTCTGAGCATCCTCATGCAAGTTATCCTGGACTCTTGTTTCGCCCGCCCGGGTTCAGCCCCTATATTAGGGGCGGGAAGAAAGGTTTTACTCCTATGAATCCACACATTGCGGGCTGCAATGATCATTCTTCACTTTCATCTACAACCGCAGTGCAAATGTGAATTATTTCATAAATGCTTCACATCATTTCACTCCTCATTGGAAATACAAAATCAATAAATTGACCTTGCTCCCAATGTGTGGCTTCATAGCTCATCACACCGGTATTCGCAGAGGTCACGGGTTCGAATCCCGCTGAAGCCTTGAGTTTTTTCAGGCTTCTTCTTTCCAATTGCTTAAATTGGAAAATTTACTGTGATGATCATTCTTCACTTTCACTTATTTGTCTTATGCTGTACTCACTTGCGCATGAGCGTAAGCATAAGCAAATGAAAAACAAACATGTTCGTTTTTCTTCTGTTTATACGCAAGTGAGAACAGCATAAGACAATAAGTGGGTTCGTTCTTCTGCTTACGCTTATGTCGCTGATGTTCACTTGTTATGCTTATGATCAACATTGGCAAGACCTTCTCTAGCCGCTTTGCCATACATTTCGTAGCAATTTTGTAGTCGATGTTCAGCAAGGTAATCGGTCGCCAATTTTTTAAGAAGAGTTTAAACGACGCCTATCAGTTTGGCGAAATGTCGATCTCACAAAGAAGGGGAGTGATCTCCTTGTTGCTGAAAAAATAACAAAGACACTCATCCTCGATTTACGTTTGCTTATCAACACTCTGAATATAGTTCTTTTCGGAAGGAGATCGTTAAACCTGCGAAGGAAGAAAAAAGACCTGATCAACCTTGGAAGACTTAGAAGTTGCTAGACTGCAAAGATTTATAACCGTATAAAGAAAAGCTCAGAACATTAGGTAGAACAAAAAGGTCAGTTAAGCGTGACAAACTACATACTGACTGGTAGCATTTTCTTCAACAATTCTGGGAATATAATTATTATTTTGTTACTCGGCGATGTGTTCGAGTTATTGGGAAATGAAGCCATCAATATGACCTTGAGTGAAACCAAAACAAAACGAGATTAGACGACGGTGCTTCACATTTCACTCTGCTGTAATTTCTAACGGGACAAATAGTTATGTTTTTTGCATTATGTCATCTATGACGGGCCCAGATATAAATAGGAGCGCTATCTCGAGTTCTTTTGTTTAAAGGTTGCCAAAATTCAATAACAAATTGTGGCAATGTTTATAAACAATGTTTGTTTTTTTAATAGAGCGTGAAGGCAGGCCAGTCTTCTAGTAGCTTCATTTCATGATTGTAGGGTAACAGACAGTAAAATCATGACACATGTGGCTTTAAACAGGCTGGATTTGATTTCAAATTAAGAAAGGAGACAGCTAGAAACAAATAAACGGTACATTCGATCACAGACGTGGAAACCAAGTCTTCACTTGCTAGTCAACCGTTCTATTTTCGTTTGCCAAAATTATTTTACAGGGAAATGATCAAACTGGTATTACGGAACTAGAATGGTGACACACTTGAAACCAATCTCGTTTCTTTTTGTATCCACCCCCCCCCCCCCCCCTCCCTTGTACGTACGATGGATTTCTGATGTGATTGAATCGTATGAGGAAAAAAACCTGCCAGGCATGTTACTCTTTATCGATTTTGAAAAAGCTTTTTATTCTTTAGAATGGAATTTCTTGTTCGAAGTACTCGAGGTCATGAACTTTGGCCCGATGTTTCGAAAATGGATCCATACTTTTTACTCTAACATCACAAGTTGTGTTATGAACAATGGTCACGCGTCAGACTTTTTCCAGCTCTACAGAGGCGTTCGACAAGGTTGTCCATTGTCTGGGCTTCTTTTTGTACTAGCAATTGAGGTGCTTGCCCAATCGATCAGAGAAAATGAAAATATCCACGGTTTAAAAATCAATGACACAGAATTAAAACTAAGTATGTATGCAGATGATCTTACAGCGTTTATAAAGGATGAGCGTTCGCCCAGTCAATTATTCAGTCTTTTAAATGATTTTGGTACCTGCTCAGGTCTGAAAATAAATTGCTCGAAAACAGAAGGAATGTGGCTTGGAAGCCTAAAATACCATTTGGGCAAACGTGCTCCATTTAACATCGCATGGCCGGAACAATATGTAGTTGCGCAAGGTGTCGCTTTCGCCTATGACTCCACCACTAGTTACAAAATCAATTTCGAAGAGAAGCTTGTAACACTTGAGAACATTTTAAATCAATGGACGACTAGGAATTTAACTCTCATAGGAAGAATTTGTATTGTTAAGACACTTGCAATTTCTAAGTTAATTTATAATACGTCTGTTCTCAAAGTGCCTCCGAACTTCGCTGAAAAAGTTAATGATATTTGCTTCGAATTCGTCTGGAACTTGAAGCCCGATAAGGTAAAACGTCAAACATTAGTACTTCCTGTGGACAAAGGCGGTCTTAATATGGTTGATTTCACCATATTAGATAAATCTCTTAAAGCAGCCTGGGTCAAACGCTTTTGTGAAGCTGAAGGTAGTAAATGGTGCTCCGTCTTCTTCTCTGTTACAGCTCAATACGCGGGTCGATTTATCTTTGAATGTAATTTTGACGCACGCGACTTAAATTTGACCTCACGCGTACCAAGCTTTTACAGAGATATGCTGACTGTTTGGCAGGAGTTGCAC
>JAEMPF020013316.1:22500-32243 GCA_022496165.2 Catalaphyllia jardinei
TCTTGAGATCTTTATTCTCAGTCGCTAGCTCCTCCATTTAATTTATATGGAACTCCAGTGACTTCTGAAGCTCATTGTACTGTTCACGAATGACATTGTTTTCTTCTAGCAGTTTGTTTGTGTTTTCCTTGATGTTGTTTAGAACTTTCCAGATCTCATTTAGTTCCGCCATGTTGGATTTTGCAAATTTCACAGATTTTGCCGGCGGCTTCTCGGATTCCGGAGAGCTATTATCACTGCTTCTTTCTACTCGTTTACCTGGGAAATAGTAAGTTATTTGCCCTTCCTGTCCTTTGTTTTCCGTATCACCCATTCCTGACAGCGGGGAATATAAGGCGGACTACGAAAACATGCTGCCGTCCGCCATTAGACCCCAGGTAGACTGTATTTTTACAGGCTAACTTTATTCAGGGTTCAACAGTTGCCTCTTTATTATGAGGAAAAAATTAAAAACAAATTATCCAGTTGTTGAACCAATTCCTTTGTTGTTTCTGTGATATTTATTTAATAGTTCTTGCACGCATAGGATAATGTTTCTTTGAAATTCTTGTTTTCAACTGGGATCAGAGTATACACAATTGATTAACAACTGATTTCCAGTTGGATATTAATTCATAACCAGTGTTGTAACCAGGAGCTGTGGAATGGCTATGAAAAGAGACAGCCGCTATTCATATGCTGTCTCTAGAATGTAGCTTTGATTATGCTTGATGAGCTTCTCTTTATGAGAAGGAATCAGCTTCCAATATCAATTTACTTTCATGTTTTGGAAAAATTTTCTCCAAAGTATTAGCATATCAGGAGGTTGTTTAATGTAATGTTCTATGATGCATTACCTGACCGCCAGTTTCAGGCTGTAAGATAAATGTTGATAACATATTTCAAATAAAGACTGCTCTGGATTGTTGTTTCTATAATGTGAAGAATGTGAAGCTACTTGTTTGTTACCATCTGTTTTGCGACTGTGCATGTGTTAAGTAGCTACATGTATACATGTACTGCACCTCATATTGGTAGAAGGCCAGGTTCAAAATCATTACTTGTCTGGTTGCCCAAAATTACTGAATGGTGATGGATGTTTTCTGTAAAGTAATCGTGTGGGCCTCGGTTACTGTCAACTTACTTTTATTGTAAACAGTGGTACAACCAGAATTCCTCAAAACAAGAACGATAACTGCACAACCCCGAGCCTGCCATGTGTCCTTGTATAACGCATGCGCGAGACCTATAACCGCAGAACTAATATGTTTACATTTTCCTTAAGTCCAGCCCAATTTGTCAAGGCAATCAAGACCACAGATAAGCACTTAATAATAGTCATCCCAAGGTTTTTTTGCACACGGTAAAAATCTTAAAACTATTTATCATTATATGGTGACTATTCTGTCCTGAGTCCATTAATTGATTTTATAGCAAGAAGCAAAGACAGAGGGAATCCAGTCCACAGTCAGTAATGGTCAAACATTGGATTACAATAGTTTCCTTTTGAAAGGTTATAATTTCTTAGGCACAACTAGACACACTGAAAATAAATTTAGAGTCCTGAAACACAGGTAAAGTGATGGACCTAATGTCTTTTTTCTATAAATGTATATATATTTGGCCTTGAATATGAGCATGCTGGTCACTGATTGCTTGGAATTTATCAGCCAAATTTTATTTCATGTTCTATTCTCTCCAAGGACAGATCAAGGTTTTTATTTAGAAGATAAGTGACCACTTTAAAACATTTGTGTGGTATGGCAGCCTAGTCTCAACTTGTTTTCAACATTAAAGACAATATTTTCAAATTTGGGCTGTTTGGCTGCCAGAGGTTGCCAGAGTCTCAAGCTTAACTACATTTAATAAAACATGCAAATTATTCTTGTCATACCCTGGCAACCCCCCCCCCCCCCCCCTCCCCTTCCCCCAAGTTATATGCCCATCGATCTGGTCACCTCAACTTTTTGTAACTTGCTTGATTGACTTTGCAGTTTTTTTGAGTGACGGGGAATGTGTCAGGTTACAACAATGTAAATAAAATCCAAGGCAAAGTGTATACCTAACATTTTGTACTACCCCACATAATTATGACATGCATGTACATGTAAGGTTTCCATGACCAGATTTAGGTACAGTATTGCAAAAGCTTACGCACTAGGAACTATGATATCACTGTAAAAAAAGATTTATCTTTACTTGCAAACAGATCTTTACTAGTAAACTCCTTGCAAAGACCTTCTTAATGTTACTAACTTCTGTTGATAATAGCTATATCTTAGGCAGTAATACATATATGACATGTTGGCACAGTGCATAATCAGTGTCTCTTGAGTTCACTGTAAAATAATAAAGTAGAACTTTTGAGCCATAATCGTATAGTCAAATACATCCTGAAGTAAATAAGCAATTTGCCTCAAGCTTACGTGAGCCAAAATTTTCAGTCGCGACTTATTCAAGGCAATTGGATGAGAAGCGTAAACCTGCATTACTCTAGAAGAACAGGTATTAAAGTGTTGGCATACGTTACAAAGTGACAGGATATGTAGAGGAAATAGTTGTAAAGATCTATCTGCGTTTGTAGGACCTCGATTGATCGGTCGATCGCGCGTGGGCTCATCTTTACTCTGGGACTGGACCAGAAAAAGCCACGATTGTGTTGTCTTCATCGATCATCATGTGCAGGTAAGGTAATCCATGGAATTGTGGGGCAGAAGAACGTTTGATGTTCAGCATTTATATCGAAAATATGAGCGAAATTCCGCTTTAAACGTATCTTCGGTTGCCTGGCCAGAGATCCGAACGCCACGAAAGCTTGCGTAAACTGAAGCATATTTGATTATTTACCCATGGTGCATTTCAGGCTGTGTCCAACCTCTGGGCCCCCTCATGAAATCACTGAAAATCGCTGAAATTCCGATCGAAAACAAAACAGAAAAGTTTTTACACGCATGACAGGTGATCAATAATTTAAAAAACCCTGTGGACAGATAACAAAACATGCAGAATTATCCAGGCTTCAGCTCTCAACTTCTTTGTCATAACGTAATTTAATTTTCTGGTCACACTGTTTATTTGTGTTCCATCTTACTTTAACCATCAAAATCGTGATGAGAAAACCGAAAGTTAGCACAGAACAAATGGTACACTTGAATTCTTGACAAGACATCAATTAACCGGCCGTTTATAGTTTGATAACCTAATTTGCACTTCACATCTATTAGCATGTATGGCCTACCTTACATGTATTCTTGGATTGCACCGTCACGCAATTAAAAAAAAATTCGAAAACCATTCATAAGCCCAAGAAATTATCATGTTAAAGGAGATATGTTTTAGGTCTGTGCGTTTTCCCGATCTTCAAATATTGGTCGAAATATTTTGCACAAATTTACAGAGCCCAGTATCAAGGCGCCATGTTGGTGTACTTCCAAGGAACACCAACATGGCGGCCGGAAAATGGTGTAAACATCTGGAACTTACTTTGGCTATTTACGCCGCTGATTATCTTGACCGATCAAGCAAACATTTAAATAAGCACTTTTCCTAATACTTTAATTAAAAAAAGGCTTAATATCCGGAGATAAGTATGTATTTTTCGATAAAGTCGTTCAGTGCTTTATGTCACGCACCGTCATAACTCTGAGATTTAAAACGTGCCTGTTTTTAGACGAAGCGCGTTTTTGAGCTGAAAAGTTGTTCACACTGATGTAAATTTCCCACTCTCATGCTTCATAAAGATAACATTTTTGGTGGCTCTTAAGTTTTAGATTTTAGAAAATGGTGACGTCACGTGCAACCCAAGAAGTAAGCTACATCAACAGTTTATTCCAGTACATGACTACGTAAACGCTGAGGATAGTATTGGCTCCCAGGATAGTTCTTAATCTCTTAAGACTATTTTATTTAGGTATCAATAAAGCGTCATACATACAGGTACTGTTTCCTGTTCCAAGGCCAGTGCTGGAGCCGAAAGTTGTATTCGTCGGAGAGCCAAACATCTTCAAAGCTTAGCGTGGTTTTATAAGGCTCCAGATAGATTGAAGTGATCCGGCGGCAGCAGAAGACGGTGAAAAGTATTCCACAAGCAGGTCAGGAAAAGATATTCACTTTCACTTTCAAATGATTAAAACAAACCACAGAAAAAATAGCACTGTCATGGAGCAACGATGTTCCTGAATATGGTAGTGATAAATCTCGTTTTAGACGCTTAATTTTACAAGATGATAACACAGTATTGCAGGTTACATCGTTCACTTCGTGTCTTCCGCCTTCTTGTAATGTTTACTGAGAGTCTTTATTCCCCTTGACCAGCGGTCGGAAGCCATCGATTTCTAGGAAAATATTTTGACTTCCGGTTGAATTGCACATGCGAGCTTTATGCGAGCGTAGATGTTTCACTTCCGTCCATTTTCATATTGAAGAGTTTCATTGTCTCGCAATAATCAGACGTTATTTTCACGCATTATAACATTGATGTTCAGCACGGTCACGCAATAGTCTGTAAGCCTGGGTTGTCAGTCAATATCACCCCCGGGCAAGGTTCGAAAGGCGGTTAATGCTAACCAAGGATTAAATTAAAGTCAAGGCGGGGGTACACGTAGCCTGCGAACAGCAGACGTATTTCCGGTCGTTACGTCTGCTGTTCGCAGGCTAGGGTACACGTAAATAGGAGTGAAATTTGAAGTATTATTAAAAGGGAATTGTTAGGATTAAAATGGGTTGGAAACACTACCAGGCAGTTGACCACTCCTAATGAGACCCCCAGGTTGGTAGGGGACTGTTTGGCATCCGTCTACTAATTCTTCACTTCAAATTTCAATTTTCCAAATCCATCAAATCTTCAATATTTAATATGTTCCTCAATTTAACCTATTCTCTGAGAAAAAAAAAAACCTCTTTCCCAAAATGTCCAAAAATCATCCGAGCATTTACACAAAACCGCCAAGCGGTGGTTATTGTTATAAGTCTTATAAGCATAGGGATTTAGCGTTGTTTAAAACGTGACCGAGATATTAAGACAGAAAGGCCGTATTAAGCGACGTCATAACAGCCTTCACGTGTGTTGTGTCGGTCATGTGACCATATACGTAATTGCACCCGAGCGGAACGGGGAGATTACATGTGGAACGAAAAGCTGTTCATGTAGATTCGATTCGCCTATTGATAGTGAACTTAAATGCGATTAAAAGGACACAGTTATTGACGGAATACAACAACGTGTAACCTCGAATAGACCACTTTCGATATATTAAAATTCAGCTTGGCAGCGAGGCTTAGAGGACACAAACAAAAGAAACTGAATGACCATGTTTATTCATTTCTTTTGTTTTTGTCCTCTAAGCCTCACTATCAAGCTGAATTTTAATATATCGAAAGTGGCCTGTTAACGGAGTATTGATTTTTCTTGTATAAGACTGTCTTTCAATGCTTACAGTTTGTGTCGTTTGAGCTTAGTCAAGCCCCGGGCGGGGGGGAGGGGTACTTCCTTATAAGAGGCTAATGGGGATGTGCCGCTGGATGGGGTCGCATTTTCACGCTTGGCTTGACTATAATAGGGTTAAATTTTTAGTAGAGTTACTAGAATGGGATCGCACATTTTCGGGATTTCTGTGATAAGAAAATAGTGGTAAGCAGGGATTTAAAAATAGGAAGACTCACGGTTAAAAAATGGTTCGTGCTGTTGTTTTAATATTTAACAGTCGGCTCGCACGGAAGTCCGTTCATGAAATCACAACTTAAACATTAACGACTTGCACAATAGTGAAAAACAAAGTCCAACAAATCTTCCGTGCTACGGTATCTATTTTCCGGCTATTCTGCGTTGTTATCGTCCATCGAAGTTAACTCAACTTGGATCTTCTTTTCAATTAGCAAGCGTTTGATCTCTTTCACTTGGGACTTGTTAACTTTCAATGTGAAGAATGTTTGTATTTCAACTATTTATGACTGTGTGTTTGTAAATACTTACGGTTAGCAAATGTACCAGAATGTTTGTACTGTTTGTACTGCATTCAATTAAACAAACTCGGGTCAATTTATTTTAGGATGACCTACTTAAAAGGCTCTATAAGGTAGAGGTATGCGACTAAGTTGGGATCGCGAAAATTACACATTTGCCCAAAAGTGACTAAGATGGGGTGTATAATTAGCCACAGAATAGACTATAATGGGGTAGGGGTCCTGAGAGGCCAGCGGCACATACCCAGCAAAAATGGACCCAAGTACCCCCCCTCCCCCCCGGAGTCAAGCTCAAAACTGAAGCACAAACAGCGTAAACAGAAAATCTCACCGAAAAATTACAAAACTCAAATCAAAATTCTCGCTAATCCTGGGTTAGCTTAATCGGGCTTTGAACAACCTTGCCCAGCAGATAGAGGGGGGCTTTCCCTCGAGGATAAAAGATACTTCTCTGGAGCAATTCGCCCCCCTTCTAATTTTCGACTGTTTAGTTCTCTCTTTAGCCTTTAGCTTACATTACTGTTTCCCAGTCGGTCATATGACGATAATAGACGCTTTAAATACGTGCTTTCATGCTTAGTCAATCCTTTTTTCGCCGTTTATATAGGGCGGAATACCGATGTACCAAATACTGCTAAGTCTAATGTCAATGCAAGTTAAATTTGTTTACTTGAAAATGGCAGTATTGTCCCGGACAGCAGGGCGTCTCTAAATGAATTTTTTTATAACTCCTACAATTAATGAGTCCGTCAGGCGCCTAACCCCAAAATATTTTTTCGAATTTGCACCGCAGTAAGCCTTTGTAAACATGCTGAATTAAGAAAGGCTGACCGTACGGTTGGGGTTAACTGTATATAATTTCCAATATTTAGTCAGGCACGGCCTGACTTCTTCAGGGAATGTATACAACTGAGAAAAGACGTTACAATTTAATTAAACAACAAAGATAAAAGCCTATATAGTATTACAATCAAAAGTGGACCGTTCAAGTAGCTAATAAATGACAGGATAGCAAACCGTTGAAAAAACTAATGAATGACAAGATAATAAAATGGAATATAATACATAGGAGATAAGTGGGTTAAACATGCATGCAAAGACGTTTATGACGTCAAACCAGGAATAGACCCATGCCCTTCACTAGTTCGGTGGTAGAACAGATGATGGCTAGATTTCATAACTTTTACAGCCTATAAAAAAGTCAAGATTCAGTTTAAAAAGGCGCAGTGCGACTCGAACAGATGCAAAGATTTATTTAAACGAAAAACATTTTGGGGTTAGGTGCGCTTTACCCTTGTCGTGGATGAATTAGGTACCTTTGATTGCTACGTAAAACATACTATACTTACATTTCTTCTTGGATAACATCACAAAACTATATGGTTCCAATATTCCCTTGTCATCCTAGTGGTACAAAAGCGATTTGCTTGAAGCGCGTGCGCAGATTGATTAGCGTTAGTGTTAACTATATGTTACGTAAACGATACATTTCATACATTTCATATTGATTTTCCCTTTAGTTGAACACAGCATGTAAGATGCATGCGCTCTAGCATTGTCAGCATGACATCATCCGTTCTCGAGTTCAAATTCATGCGTGCGATACCACACTCTCGTCTTAACGGGCGATAGCAGTTATATTTCAGGTAATATCAGTTCTCCCTTTTAGTCCGAAGAACACTTTTGTGACAGCGTATCTTTTGGAATCATTCCTAGCTCGGGTCAAACATGTCGTGTGCTGTTTTCAAACTATTTCGTGTTTGCTAACCTTTAAAGAGGGAAACGAATGGATCTCCTCAGCCGCTTGTTTATTTTCTCTCCTTTGATTCAGAACAAGAAGTTCACAAATCTGTTCAGCCGAAACATTTCCGAGTTAGCGGCATTAAAATTAGTAATGTCGTGACAAAAGAAACTTTTCAAATATTGCTGCAGACACTGTGGCTCTCACGGAAACCGCAAAAAAAATTCTGAGTCAGTCTTTGAGGAGACTCATTCACCGATGTAGGATATAATATCGGTCAAGTCGAAACGTTTCTCGGTTGTATTAATCGATATCATTGTGTATTTTAAACTGGTTTACTGTTAACACCAACGGTGGCAACCTAATAAGACCGTGCTATTCCGAGACACAACGTGACTATTTGATAATTAAATTATTAATTGTTTATCGTTTTCATACTAGAGACGCATTATCCGTCTGGACAAACTTGGGCAAACATTTGTAGCTCGTCTGGTTATGCGTCTCCAGTATAAAGACTGGCACAAGACGAACTATGCGTCTAGACGAACTATCCTTGGTTATGCGTCGTGAACGATGCATTATAAAAGAAAGTTCGACTGGACGCATAATTCGTCTGTGTGTGTAAAGACGGGCATCAGACGAAGAAAGTAAAAAAATTCACCGCGTTATGAAATAAATACCACAACTTTTTAAAACCCTAGAGTCATGTATGGATCCTGGAGCACCCACTGCAACACACATAAAACGCTTCTTGTAACCAATGAATCCCATTTTTGTCACAGAATATCTTTTCTTGTAACTATAAAAGTTCTTTGGTTGAGTGCTGACTTAAACATGAATCCATCCCATGCCCCTACACAAGGAAACTCCCAATTTGCCAGAACATTTTCCAGTTCTTGCAGATTTCTTGGCGGGTAAACGAGTCTGTCATACAAACATCCCGCAATGGCCTTACATACGCCTTGAAAAATGACGTGAGCAGTTAATTCTGCAACTCCAAAGAGATCTCCAACAGTCAAAAACGTACACCCATGACCATGTGCCAGTCTGTAAAGACATAAAGCCAACTGGGTAGCAGGTGGAGTAGGGTGAGGTTTCATGCGAGTGGGCTCCTTCTTGATAAGGTCTTTAGTTTCGCCCAGAATAAATTCAAACGTGTCTCGAGACACCCTCAGCCTTTTCTTGAAAGCTAAAGAGGCTTCGTCCCAGTTTTGGTATCCGTTCGTCCACCAATCTCCGTTTCTCAATTCATCTAGACCTCGTTCGTTTCTGTTGCTTTTTGTAATCACGATTGCTGACATAACAGCGGGTTCTGAAGCTTCAATTTAGAAATCCGTTTTTCTAACGAAACGTTTCCTTGCCACTTCCTCGTTTATTTTATATTGGAGACTTAAAAACTCTTCTTCTGCTCTTCTTTTGCGGGAAAAGTTGTGACCATCTTTAATTTTACCACCAAAAACACTCTAGACCCAATTCCGTTTTATTTCTCCGCGGGTAATAGTTCGCATTGTTCGCCTGTCGAAATTCGTCTTGTTATTCGTCCCGTCTTTACACTAGACGCATAACATGAGAGACACATTATCCGTTGGACGGATAACGCGTCCTCTAGCATAAGAACGGCCAATTTGTCTCGTGAATGAAGCAAAATCATTCCTCTTCCATTTTTTCATTTTTCTCCAGCAGGAAAAAAAGCGAGCACATCTTCCTTTGTATGTTTTTGAGAAAACAGGGGTATCATGTTACAAACTTTGCGAAAAAACCCCCGAAAGTATCAAGTTACAATGTTGGCGTCGAAAATATAAAATTATCACGTTTGCTTGTCCAGCATATTAAAGAATTTAAAATGAACGAAATTCAACGCAAAACACCACAGTAAAATTAAAAACCGTCTTGACAAACAGTAATTGTAAGTTATTTTTGGGCCTTGAACTAACAAGTTACATACAGGCAGCTGATGACTCAAAACGTACTTACAGTCCTGCATAACACTCTGCACTATTTGAGATTGTCTCACTAGTTTAATATCTTTGTAAATTATGTCTATAGGCCCTTTGCACGACCC
>JAEMPF020017117.1:0-2500 GCA_022496165.2 Catalaphyllia jardinei
AAAAAAAAAATCAACGTTATGCTCTCGTACATAACTACACTGTCGGGGAATGGGCCGGAATGTAACATATAGAAAGTAAGCTTCACCACAAAGAGGAAGAGATTCAGTAAATTTTCCTTGCTAATTCACTGAACTTTACCTTATGTACAATGAACATCAAAGCGGGTAAGGTTGACACTTACATGCAACATGCAACGTTATATTACAAAGGTCAGCATCCACACAATGTAATGTCTCTGTCGCATGATTCAGAGGGAGAAAACATCAACTGGAAGCTTACATGTGAGACAACAACACTGAATGACAATCACGGCACGTTACTAAAAAAAAATGGTTATACAGATTAAATTTCGTGTCATAAATCTTCGCGGAAACTTTTGCTCGCAATCTTTTTACTTCGCTATACTATTTTCTACCGTATAAATAACGAAAGATAGTAACATTTATCTTTGATAAAGGTTATTGCCAGATGGGCCATGCAATCGATCATTTCCATCGATTGTGTAATGGCCTGTGTTACACAACGCTGTACTTTACCTCGATGACTGAAATTGAGTTTTAAATTTTCATCTATGAAATGCAACAGTTGGAATGAGATTACTTATGTGTACTGAATTCAAATTCAGAGAATTGTCCTTGTTCAACGGTGGTTCGTAATGAACATTTACTGGCCTTATTAAACGAAAATGTTAATATTCCAAAATGTTCTATACGAGATTGTCCACCCCGTCCGAACCAAGATGGTGGGCCAACGATGGAAGCTTGAAAATAGTACTCGATATTTGCTTTTAAAATAACTGGAGGCTCAAACACGACATCAAAGCCATGATAATCACCTCCTTCACTCTGGATAAGCTCAGACATAAACTTGCCTGTTTTAGTTACCAGAGTATCACCGTTGGCTTCATATACCACCAGTGTCACTGAATATTCATTATTTTCGCTGCCAAAAAGTCGAACGGAATTCAATTTTATACTCTTGCTTACCGAAAGTATTATGGAATCATAGTCGCCGCCATAAGCCGAACCATAATGCCAACTTTTACATTTTTTCCCCGTTCCAAACCTGCTCAACTGCTGACGAGAACCACATCTTTTGACTTTAGAAAAACCCACTGGAACGTGTAGCACAGAATTAAAACACTTCACCAGGTCACACAACTCTTTCTTTGTTAGAATATCACAGTCGAGGACAACATCAGCAAATTCCTTTTCTTTCATCACAGGGAAACGAACTGCCTTGACGATCCGTTCTCCAAGGATCTTTCTTTTCTCAGAACCTTCTGCTGCTAGGCCTTGCTTTTCACATTCGTTTCTAGCCCAGTAATCGACAGCTTTGAATAATTCCACCTCCTTCAGATTCAACGAATCTCTCTCGACTAATGCCTCCAGCACTGATTTCTCGATTGTCACGAAACCATCCGATTTCACGGCTACGTTCGCCTGTTTATCGATCACTTCCCAGCAATGATCTTCCAGATCTTTCTCTTCGTACCTTTGTGCGTCTGGCAACACATGGAACACGTTTGACCCATCCACGTTTCCTCGAAGGAACTCTGTGCACTTGACAGCGAGGGAAGGAAGCATGTATTTTTTCGCCAAATACAGCACTTGCATGACATTGTCTGCGTTCAAGTTCACTTCATCGCTGTACACGAAACGAAACAACTCCAACAGGCTTTTATGATCGCAGTCAGACACATCGATTGAATCTTTCTTTTCGGCCAATTCACTGTAAAACATGGCATAAAATACTGGGCTACTGATCGCCAACAAGAACCTGTGAGCTGGAATCTTCTTCATACGTTCACTTCCGCCTTCTCGAACGACAAATTTCACATCGCTCAAGAGCTCGTTGTTAAACATGAACTTGCATCTTTCTGTGATTGTACATCTAGTGGTCGCACTCCAATAATCTTCACTAGCTCTACTGAGAGACATACTTGGACTGTTAAGTTTCAGCTTGATAAAACTTATGATCGACCTTGATAAAACTTATGATCGACCTGGCGCTAAATACAATCAGAGCTGAAACGGAAAGTAATTACCACGTAGACTCTGTGACCCCCTTCCGCAGTATGATCTTATTGTGTCAGCAGTCACCCGGCATTATTTATAGTCAACTTTGTGTACTGCACTAAAAGCAAATGGCTAATCACGTGACGTCAGAAAATAAAATGAAATTGAAAATTTTAAGTTTTTACCTTTATCAGGTGAAAGTCATATTTAAAGATATATCTGTTGGCCCTTTTTCAGCTGGGTAGACCGCTTTCTTTTAAAAATAGAACACGGTTTTTTCACAATGCGTGACATCGGCATTGTTTCTGGGTAACATGTTACGTGCACGAAAATATCGATTCGCCTAGTGTTTTCAAATTCTGAGTAACCAATATGTTGAAAGAAGTGCCTATGCGAATGTTTTCCAGTTTAACAGAGAGAATAAACGTTTTGAGAGAGCCAAAAAAAACTCCAGCTGTTTCCACTGGTTTCCGGCGGCCAT
>JAEMPF020017117.1:7500-16719 GCA_022496165.2 Catalaphyllia jardinei
GTCCGGTAAGGAATATTCTGCTGATTGTAGCAAAATATAGTCTTCATATTCGCCTAGCTAGGTCATTGATTCCCACGACCCCTCTCCGTGGATTTCGTAGCACAAAGCAATCTGTTCAAAGTGCTGCCACCACTACCCTAGAAATTTATATACCTAGGCGGAAAGAGGTACCGTGGGGGCAGTGTTGTGAAAAGGAATACAGCACTAGGAAATTGATCAGGAACGAAATAGGTAAGTTCATGCTCTCTACCTGTGATTGCCTTGACACTCATATATCAGTCAGGGTGATCAGTCTCTAAGTTGACTTGAGTTTTCTGACTGAATGTTAAGGGAAATTAAATTCTGATCAACCTTTGTTGGGAGTGTTTTGCAATATATAGATGCATTGAAACTTCATAATCAAGAAGATGAATATGTTTAATGTTAGATGAATACTCTTATGGGTTGGATTAAAGTTGAAAATGCATCTCATCCGATCATGATGAAATGCATTTTTCGGCCGATTCAATGAGTAAGATTTGAAAGCCTTCTTAAGGTAAACTACTCGGCGTAGTCAATCGAACTTTCGGTAATCGAACTCAATCAAACTCAATCACTCGATTAAGCTTGATTAGGTTTGATAATTTAACTCTCATAGGGTTTTTTCCAATTTTTCACAAATTTTTACACTGAACTTACTAGCATTCTGGGTTGATTTTAAATTAATTTCAGTTGTTGTTTTTTTTTTTACTTTTTGAGAAAATAATAGAATCCAAGATGGCGGATACAAGTGGGAGGGCCAAATGACGTCATTTGACGTCATAAGCAACGAAGAAACCGTCATTGTATAGAGCGAGCTCAGGGCTATCTAATCAATGTAAATTTATTTGGCTGTGCCATAACAGAACGAAAACCCAAGGGGGGCTCCATCAACACCAACTCTGTACTGTAGTGGAGTCATGGAACAACGTCACGTGGTCATGGAACACATGGAAGAACATGGAGCAAACGAACCGAGTCAGCACTTGCTAGATCACTGTTTATTTACTTGTAAAGTTTGTGTCTCTTTCGTGTGCTAATGCTCCGCAATACTTCTACAGTACCGCGGTGGGGATATCAGTTAGCTTGCACGTCCGAGCGTTAAACAAGGGAGTGAAGGGACGCCTTTAATGCGAGTAATTTGCTTTTATTTACTAAAAAGTATCTCTTACAGCGCATCAGTACTCCGACTAAATTACATACATAGTTTGTTTTCTTAACCATCAACCAGTGCAGTAACTTTAACACTACTGACATTGAAAAAATACAAAGCGTGTATTGAGTCTAGCTATACGTCACACACATGAAAAAGAGTGGGAAAAAAGCTCAGCGAGCAGAGGTACTCCGTGCCGGTGAACAGCCAACAACAAGATCAGTTACAAAGTTTGAAGTATTTCTCACTGCAATCTCGGCTCCATTCCACTTCAATATGTTTCTTCAGGATTTCACATTCAGTTATCACTAACCCAATAACCTTCTTCACTATCATGATTCACATATGGTATGCTTTCTTTCAATGTCCTCTCTTTAATTCTCTCAATGGCTGATTACACATTGTTTTCGAACGTTTAATTACATGCACTCATCTATTGAGTGTCTTTGCGTAACTACTAAAACTTCAAAAGGTTCTTTTCATATGTTTATCTTAAGCTAGCCAGAGTTTTCACCGAAGGCTAAATCAACTGGAACACTTTAACCTTTTATTATAAACTTCGATTAATTAAATTATTTCATAGCGTGTTCATAGGTGAAGCACCTGCGGCTCTTTCATACTTGACCAATAAACCTCGCACTGTATACCACCTCAGAAGGACTAACAACGTTATCGTCCCTCGTTTTAATTCAAAATTTATTAAAAATTCTATAAGCTATAGAGGCGCTATTCTTTGGAACGCTGTCTCGAGTCACTATACGGGCCAGTTTACTGAGTTTTATCGTAAGGACATTTATTTTAAGGAACTTGATTTTAGCGCACAGTCGGCCCAGTCATTGCCGAGGCACTACCTAGATTTTAAATGCTTTTAAATATTTTACATTTTATGCCTGTATTTTACATTTTATGCTGTATTTTACATTTTATTCTGTAAGTAATGTTATCACTATTTTAATTTAGTTTCATATTGTAATTATTTCCACACGACCCCACAAGCTCTAAGCTTTAAACCTTATCGTGTTTAAATAAAGGATATGGATGGATATGGAGGCTCAGCTTTCACTTGAAATCAATCAAAACAGTTTTCGCAGGTTAGAAATAGGACGAAGTGCTATTGGAAACTATTTACCGGCTAGAAACCTAAGTTTAATCGAATAAACGCATGGTAAAGTCACGACTTAATCTTGGATCTTCTAAGAAACTGCACTAAGAGACGACACCCAAGTTAGCATAAAAATCCTGAACGACAAACGGATCTATATATCTAGTAGAGGTGGATACAGGGTAGCTCAAGTGATTTCCAGAAACCCCTAAATCTCAAATTTTCTTAGGGGAGCATTTTAAATCGTAATGTTTTTTGGAAATCATCATTGAAGAGTTTTCAAATCTGAAAAACTATTACAGATCTTAATAAAATTATTGAATCCACAAATATTATTTTGTAAATCCCAAACAAGTTTACAAATCCAAGAATTGTCGCTAAATCCAGAAAAATATTTTGCAAATCTCAAAAAGTATTTGGTCACGTGTTACTTGCGCCAGCAGTCTACAGACGTCAGCGGTTTGCCGCATCCAAAATGGCGGAGTTTTGTGTTTCGTGTTCAACTCGTGTGGATCTAGAATGAACCCTGGAGACAAATTTTGCTTCAAATGTGGTTCCAAAGTTGCAGAGATTTCACACCCGAGTGCAAGAATGAGTACACCCGAAGATGAAAGTGCTTCGTCCTCTTCATGTACGAAGTCATCGCAATACTTGGCCTCCAAAGCGGAAGAACGCAGAGGATATAAGCTTACAGACTGAAACTTAACGAGCCAAACAACTAAGCCTGTTATAAAAGGAACATCAACGATCCAGGACCCAGGATCCAGTTCAGTTTTCAAAGTCCTTACGTTCATATAGATGGTACTCGCCCAGAGAGTGGACAATGGTATCGTACCTAAATCCCCTCAGTTCAAAGTAATGTTCGATTACTAGCCTCTCGTCTGCGGAACTACAGAGACTTTTCCGTTGGTGTCTCTCTATTGTTCCACACTGCCGACAGAATACTTCATTGCTCTCAAACTCTCTGCTACATTTATGGCAGAACTGACATCGTACTTCGTGTAATAAACGATTACAAACTCTTTATACTTGAATCATCCTAAAACGATTATAAAATACTGAATATATCGTAACTAATCTCAATAAACACAAACAAGGCATCAGGGACGAGCATCTCGTTTATTGACACAGCGAGCGTTTTGCATCATCACCATAAAGAAATTACAGCAGTGAATAAACAATAAAGCAAAGTTGAAAGAGATGCCTTCGAGTGGCTCTTGCATAACTTATAAAATCTTGATAGCCTACAAGCCCCTAGGGATTCATCATACCTGCAAGCACGCCTAAAGTTGAGTACTTCTACAGTTAATACGAATCACACATAATGAACATACTCCAGTGTCATTAGCGAAACGTTACAAAATACGGAAAAAATATATCAACCCACTCCGCCATTTTGGATAAGGCAAAATGGCGGAAACAAACTCTGACGCTGGCTGACTGCTGGCACAAGTAGCACGTGACAAAATATTTTTACGGATTTGCAAAATATTTTTCTGGATTTAGCGAGAATTCTTGGATTTGTAAACTTGTTTCGGATTTAAAAATAATATTTGTGGATTCAATGATTCTATTAAGATTTGTAATAGTTTTTCAGATTTGAAAAACTCTTCAATGATGATTTCCAAAAAACATTACGATTTAAAATATTTTTTCGGATTTTAAAAACATTTTTTCGGATTTCGTAAATATTTTGGTATTGTCCCTTATCGGCTTCCGTAGAGCAACGTTGTCCCACTTCAATGGCTTTTTAATAACAGGCCGACTGGTACACAAATTTCCCGCGGTTTCAAGGTGCAAAACGTGATCATGTGCGAGTCCAAAGTTTAAGTTGTTGTTTCCCTAGGGAGTTAGTGAGTTTTATTCGCCCCAGGGAGTTAGAGATTTAACCCACGGCACGTGATGCGTTTTCCTCCAATCAGAAAACGTATTTGAGTTGGGAGATATAAAAAATTCAATTAACACTGTTTCATCGTAATTATGGAAAGCACTTGACGTGTTTGATAAAGCAAGAAGTTTCTGGAAGTTTTTATGGCAATAATATTGGCCTAAAACTTCATTTTCGATGGTTTCTTATTTCATATGCAATTAACTGTAATTCATGTTGTAAATTCAAATTCAGAAAATTGCCCATTTGAAACAGTCGTGTTTACCAGTTCTATTACTCCTAACGTGTTTGCAAAGGAAAACGTTACTGTTGGAAGTTTTACTTGAGACGAGCCACCCTGCCCATACCAGGATGGTGGGCCACCCATGGAAACCACAAAAAAATACTGCTTGTTCGCCTGTAAAACAACTGGAGGCTTAAGCACGATATCAAAGCCGTGATACTCTGCTCCTTCATTTTGAATAAGTTCAGACATAAACGTACCTGTTTCAGTTGTCAGAACAACACCATTGGAATCAGTTACCTTAAAAGTTACTGAATATCTATTATTTTCGCTTCCAAACAGCCGAACTGAAAACAAATTTATCTTTTTGTCTACCGAAACAATTAGTGAATGTGGATTTGAGGCAGAATGACACCACCCTTTCACTTTGTTCCCTGACCAAAACCGGCTTATTCGCTTAGGACCACGTCTTGAGGTCTCAGGACACTCCACCGGAAATGTCAGTAAAGAACTAAAGTACTTCATCATGTCACTTAACTCTTTCTTTGTTAGTATATCAGAGTCAAGCACGGCGCCGGCGAATTCCTTCTGTTCCATCGTAGGGAAACGAATTGCCTTAACGATCCGTTCTCCAAGGATCCTTCTTTTCTCAGAACCTTCTGCTGCTAGGCCTTGCTTTTCACATTGCTTTGTAGCCCAGCAATCAACAGCTTTGAATAACTCCACCTCCTTAACATTCAAAAAATCTCTTTCGACTAATGCCTCCAGCACTGATTTCCCGATTGACACGAAACCATCCGATTTCACAGCTTCGTCTGTTCCGCTATCGATCACTTCCCAGCAATGATCCTCCAGACCTTTCTCTTCGTACTTCTGTGCGTCTGGCAACACATGGAACACGTTTGAGGCATCCAGATTTTCTCGAAGGAACTCTGTGCACTTGTCAGCGAGGGAAGGAAGCATGTATTTCTTGGCCAAATACAGCACTTGCATGACATTGTCTGCGTTCAAGTCCACTTCATCGCTGTACACGAAGCGAAACAACTCCAACAGGCTTTCATGATCGCAGTCAGACACATCGATTGAATCTTTCTTCTCGGCCAATTCACCGTAAAACATGGCATAAAATACTGGGCTACTGATCGCCAACAAGAACTTGTGAACTGGAATCGTCTTCACAGTTTCACTTCCGCCTTCAGCGTCTCGAACGACAAATTTCACATCGCTCAAGAGCTCATTGTTAAACATGAACCTGCATCTTTCTGCGATTGTACATCTAGTAGTCGCACTCCAATAATCTTCTATAGCTCCACTTAGAGACATGCTTGAACTGTTAAGTTAACTGTTTGAGTTTGATAAAACTTATGATCGATTAGTTCTCTGCCAAGATCCTTCCGAGAGGAAACTTCGTTGTCGACAGTGTCACCCTCGTCACGCAGATACTTCACATCGCGGGCTCAATTTTGTTTTGAAAATTGAAATCGTGTTTAATGATACTTTAGTATTGCTCGCCTGAATTAAGGCATGAGTGGTTTGCAGTGCCAAGCAATCAAAATTAAAATCGTAACCATTCAATAAATTAAGTCAAAGAAGCTGGAATATGATAGATGAGTGCTACATTTATTATTCTGGGCCGGGTTGTTCAAAGCCCGATTAACCTAACCCAGGGTTAGCGAGAATTTTGATTTCAGTTTTGAAACTTTTCGGTGAGATGTTCTGTTTATATTGTTTGCCCTGTAGTTTTAAGCTGTAGTAATCTCAAACTACACCAAACGTTAGAGGTTAAAAACATTTTTAAACAAGAAAAAATAATGCCGCAGTTAACGATTAATCCTGGGTTAACATTAATAGGCTTTCGAACAACCCGGCCCAGGAATTTCATGCACTGTCCTGGCTGTACCAAGTCCGATTTTCTGATTTTTGCCGCGTAATACTGGGCTTTGACGAAACAACCTCCTTGGCGTCATTTTCGTGGAACAGTGTAATTATACCTACCATGGCTTCGGATGATTCAAAGTTTGACGATTTTTTTGCAATTTGAATAATAAAAACGTGAACTCAAAATTTTCAATACCGCACTCGGCAAAACCTCTTGCGGTATAGAAATTTCTCGTTCATTGTTAGTGAACCCCGATTATTCACTCACTGGGTGCGTTAACCTTTGAAGAATAAACGTCGCCAATATTTAGGTCTTAGCGGTTATACATTTGCGCGTTATTCGGAAAAGTGTTTCACCCAAATTTATAGGGCTTTAATTTGTATGGAGAAGCTCTTGTATGCCCCTGTAATCCCCTGTAAACCCTTGTAACCTCTTGTAAACCCTTGTATACCCCTGTAATCTCCTATAAACCCTTGCATACACCTGTAATCCCTAATGCCTTGCATACCCTAGTAAACCCTTCTATACGCCTGTAATCCCTTGTAATCCCTTGAAACCCTTGTAATCCCATGTAAATCCTTGTAAACCCCTGTAATCCAATTTAAGCAATTGGAAAGAATAGGCCTGAAAAAAGTCAGGGCTTCAACAGGATTCGAACCCGGTATTTCGCGGAGGTCACGGGTTCGAATCTCGTTGAAGCCCTGATTTTTTCAGGCTTTTTCTTCTCAATTGCTTAAATTGGAAAATTTAATGATCACTCTTCACTTTCAGTTCTGTAATAGTATTACAAAAAAGATGAAAAAAGCAAATATTTTGTTATGGGCAGGTCTCAGACATGCCGTACTGTCCCACTTAATATCCAAATCCAAAACAAGTAATCGCATCTTTTTAACAATGCCACCCTCTTTGAACACGTTTGATTCATCCACTTTTCCTCGAAGGAACTTTGTGCATTTTTCAGCAAGGGAAGGAAGCATGTATTTCTTGGCCAAATACAGCACTGGCATGACATTGTCTGCGTTCAAGTTCACTTCCACCTTCAAAGTCTCGAACGACAACTTGTTGTTAAACTTGAACTTGCATCTTTCTGTGAATGTACATCTACTAGTTGCACTCCAATAATCTTCACTAGCTCTACTGAGAGACATACCTGGACTGCTAAGTTTCGGTTTGATAGAACTTTTGATCGACGTGGCGGTAAGAAGCCTTAGAGATGAAACGGAAAGTAACTCCCACGGACCTAGCCTACGTGTAGCCGTACTCTACCCCCCCCCCCCCCTCTCCCGTGGACAAATTTGCATTAAAGTTTTACAGCAGTCGAACCAAAAAAAAATCAATGCAACGCCACTTTCGCTTTTGTTTGTGGCCTCGAAGCCTCCAAGAGTTTTGAGTGAAAATTTGAAGACCTTGTCTAAAAACGATGTCAAAAGAGCAGAGGTTTTGTAAATTGCTGTGCATTAAACTCACTATTAAGTTTTTTAAGCATATGTAGTACAGTAAGCTTTAACTGCAAGTTTTTTGCCTTCTCTTCAAAGTGAAGGATTCCAGAAATAGATATTTACATGTGGCAGTTTTAGCGGGAACTAGGCGCCCACTACGTTTGACCACTGACCCTAAAGTCTGATACGTGAATGATGACGCAGCGAATGACCTGTAAATAAGTAGCTTTATATAAATGAAAGTCCAGTTCATTATATAGTTAGGAACTTACAATAAATATCTCGGAGGGAAACAACACCTACAAATTCTTCCATATACCTACAAATGCTTCCATATCGCTTAACAGTTATAAGCATATCCGTGGATTGGTATTTGAAATTACGTACCTTAAAGTACTTGGTGTTTTGATTTAGTTGCTAGAGCATACTTTTATCGTCTTTTAAAGTAATCACGTCTTTGCTGTGCTGACTTATCACTATCGACAAAGTATTCTCTATACATGAATAATTAATTTTCTCGCGAAGATTGGAATCTTTTACAGGAAAAATACACTTTCATCGTGCTTTCGATTTGCATCAACGAAATGCCAACGAAATACCGCTCGGATATATATACATCGTACGAAATATTGCCTGGTAAGCTCTAGTTACAACATCTTCTAGTTGTCTTTTTAAGCATCGCTCGCTTCCGACATTAGTTGTCTCTCATAGGTCACCTTAACAAAATGTCGGCGAGTGACAAAGGAGGAACGAGTGCATGGCGACTGCATTCGCAGGATTGCTAAAATCACTGGAAAACTAAAACAAATTTCAAATATTTCAGCATTATTGCGAGGGTTGGTTACAAATATAAGATAATCTAGCTAAAATGATTTTGATTCAAAACTCAAGGTCTAATGGAATATAGATTCTTCGTTTCCTCTTACCATTGTCCTTTTTGTCTATGTTGATAACAGCCGGTAAAACCTGTTTACCGCGCGAAAAAATAACACTTTTTGCTGGTTGTCTTTACGTGAGGATGTGCATCCGTGAATTCACCTGTATTTCGCCTACAGAACTTTTGAAGCTGACGGTATAGACAATCGCGTCCTCTTTACTGATGACTCTAGCACGTTCCACTAAGTCTCTCTCTCTCACTCTCGTTACTCGAAGCATCAACGCAATTCCACAACAATATTGTGGTTCTAAATGCTAAATAAAACGGCGCGTTTTCGTTTAAAATGAACAGACGACACACGTTACCGCCTTCGATTTGTCATTTAAACTATCTAAGTTTTGAGGGCACGATGGGTCGTCGCACTTATAAGCAACATGTTGCAGGAATGGTCCTTGACTACGAGTGGAATTGCTGCCTGGTATGCCGTCCGCATCAGCGTCCACGCATATGTGCTGCGACCTCGAGTTCCCGTGCTGCCCGGTCATTAAATATCCGTAATATTCCCTCCACATACCGGGATGACACATGTTCCGTCCCGGTGTGACCAGCGTGGAGGAGTATTTCTCATGACGACATACAG
>JAEMPF020017118.1:10958-16712 GCA_022496165.2 Catalaphyllia jardinei
TTTCTGGCGAAAAATGGTGTCAAACATTTGGTAATCAGGTGCATCAGCTCACGTGTATGTACAGTAATGACAAAAATAATGATAATACTAAAATAAGAGTTATTTTAAAAACCATGAGTACAGTGCGTATAAATATAAAAATTACAACATTCGAATGTGGTGAAACTTAATGATCAAGAGATAACAGTCTACTAAAGTTATTTCTAGGACTAAGTTTTTCTGTGGGATGTTCAGAGTATCGAGGAATTCACCCACGTTTGAATTGACCGAGATGAACTTGAAACAAGTGTATCGCTGCGGTAAAAGAAATAATCCAGTCATTTCAAAATAAACATAAATAGAAATAAGGAAATCATCTACATCTTGACGGATTGATCATATACCTCGCAGCTGCAGACTGTCTTTAAATTAATATTTTTGAAAATCGATCATACCGTTAAACTCCGCAGACTTGGCAATGCCTGATCATCTACTAGACAAAGATAGTACAGGTCGGACTCCTAAGCGTAACGCAAGATGAATTGTTTTCTTATTTCAGAATGAGTTCATTATGATTTCATCTCGTAATAAATTTTGATGATACCTCGTACCGGTTTAGCTGGTTCGCCTTTATAATTTTCCCCTTTAGACAGGAGGGGAGGGGAGGGAGCGGGTGGAGTTAACTTCAGATTTCTTTCTTTAGTTTTATATTTATGGAGCTGTATCATACCGAAATACTCCTTTTGGTATAAAACAATAAGGGATATTTACGCTTCAAAAAGTCCTAGGTCCCCTCAGTCATACCTTGTATCTTTACTAACTCCTGGTCACCTTAGTAACTGATATTTTCGAAAGCAAAGTCAATCTCGATGTAACAAATTAATAGGTGTGGTATGGAAAGGGGCGTACAAGTTTAAATGCCGTAACCAAATTTTTCATACATAATAATCAGTTTACAGGATCTAGAAGATGACAGAGCTCTTAAACAAACTTCTTCCGCCTCGCAGGTTTCAGCATTTTCCAAAAGATTTTCGACAACGAGACATTCTATTTGCGTATTTAAATAACGTTGCATATATTTGGAGTTTTACCAGAGCATCACAAGCAATCTGTGGCCTGTTCTTTCACTCTCGCCCGCCAGTCTTTTCGGGGACCTTCGGGGACCTTTTCGGCGACCTTCGATTCGACCTTCGATCGACCGCGCGAGGTGTACTGTGTCCGAAATCCTCGAAAAGGGTACACGCAAAATCACGCTGATTTGAAAGCAATTTCACAAACCTTAAATAGAAGTTAGCGTGCATGGGCTTGGCCACACAGACGGTAAAGAATCATGACTTTTTTTTTTCCAACTAATGGCTTGGCTCTGATGAGAACTGAGTCATGACGAACTGCTGATGTTTCATCGATGACCGTAAAAAGGTTGATATCTTAAAATGGAGTACTGTTAACCCAGGGTCCTCTGAGCTTGTGTTTGTCACGTGATCATTTGGCGAACAAGAGCCTCGCTTAGCGACTATGTTCGTTTTCTTTGGTTTAATTTCTGGAACAGCTGTGAAGGCTGAAATTGAACGAAATCTAAAAGCCTTGGCTTTGAGCAGATGCTTCAATGTCAGAAATGCCTCAAGTGGGTGCGGAAAATCAGTCAGTTTGTTTTATAAAACCTATCGATAAGCTCTTTTCTTGCGTGAGGTTTGTTATAAAATTTACATCGGCTAATGGTCAGAAAATACTATAAAATTAGGTATAAATCGATAGGAAATAACCCAGAAAAGCCTCTTAAGTTGTGTGCAGGTTATTTTTAACTCATGTTGAAATTTGGTCATGCAAACAGTATTGAAAATAAGCCTGGTTGCAGTCATTGTGCTTTGTGGGGTTGATTTAAACGAGTACACAAACCAGCCGAGTCATGCTACGTGGCCAATGTGGTGCTCAAACCCTTGTTTGCTTTTACAAACAGTCTTTAGGCGATTTCCATTTCTATAACTCTTCCAGTATTATGCTTTTCAAATATTAATTGTTAATGACAGTTGAAATTGGGTGACAAAATTTAGTGTTCTCGATTTCTGCTTTCAAGCTTTTTTTTCTGTGTTTTGAAATTTTTAATATTCTCTTTAATGTAATTCTCACAATAAGTACATAACCCTCGCACAAGTAAGGGATCATAAATGACGTTTCATGTACAATTTGGCAACGTTTTGTATACAGTTTTAAGCCATCCCCTTTTTTCCTCCGTTTAGCGTCGTCCGACCGACCCAGATTTTTTATTTTTCAAAAAAAAAGTTAGGAAGAAGGTAATAACATATAATTGTAATAAAATGTCACTTACAGGTGACTCAAAACGATTTGAAGCACTTAGATTTTGATGGGTCCTTATGTATCACTCAATGCTATAATCATGTATCAATTATTGGTGAACAAGTTGTTATCGTTTTCGTAACATAATAGATTACCATAGCAACAATATGACCCGCTGAAAACACTCTTAATTCTGTAGGTGGTGTTTAGAGCCACTTTAAATTTTCGAAAACTTTAGGTGGCTCTAAACCCCAGCTACAGAATTTTTTTTAAACTTTGCTGCGCCTTATCATGCTTATCAAATGTTGATAATATAAGCCCATAGAGCAGGTCATGCTGTTGCTATGGTAACCTTTTATGTTACGAAAATGATAACGTGTTAACCAATGCTGGGGTATTGATACCATGATTGTAGCATCAAGTGATAAAAAGTGGTTATAACGACCCATCAAAATCTAAATGTGAAGGAAACTGTTTTGAGCCAACTTGATCTGAAATAGACACAGACAGGAGTCCATCATGGGCTCCTGACACAGATCAGTATGTACTTTTGTTGGTTCATCTTTTTTTACTGTTCACGTTTGAGTCTCACCACGGCGTCCACTTTGTTGACTTTGTAGGAAATGCATTCGACAGTAAACAAAAAAAACAAAAACAGGGGAGATGACCTTATACAGTAGAAAACTCGATAGTAATTTTTAGCTTTCTCTAGATGGGATGTTAATGTTTGTTAAAGACCTGGATAGAGAAACCAAAATGTGCAGGTAAAGGAATGCATTAGTGAACGATGAACACGAAAAATCCTACCTCTTGTCACAGTCAGTTGCATCACAGAAAACGTTTTAAACACTACAGCCGATGCCGCCATACAGGTATACCTCCCCGAGTCCTCCTCTTTAGTGTTCCAAATTTGAAATGTTCCATCTACACTAACTTCTGATCTTCCTAATGGTAGCTTGCCGTTTTCTTTCACCCAAGTGACTGTCGGCTTGGGGTCCCCGGTGGCCACGCATGGGACTGTAATATTGTGGTTTGTAAACTCTTTGAGTTGCTCAGGCGGCCTAACTGTAAACTGGGGTAGTTGCACCACGCTTAGATGTGTAAAAGCCGAGTCGTGACCTAAAATATTTCTGGCTTTACATTTGTACAAGCCAGAGTCTTTCTTCTGGGCGTTTGTTATTGACAGGTGTCCGTCGTTTGAAACAGTTCTGGCTTGCACCAGTTTACCGTGCACTTTAGACCACGTGATCACCGCTGGAGGATAGCTAGTCACGTGACAAGTTGGTAAAGTGATGTCCTTGTTCTTCTCGACGTAGGATGTTCCAAACGAGAGAGAAACTTTTGGTTTGCCTGAATTTGGATTTTAAAAAAAAGGTAATAAAATAAATATATTTTAGAACAACACAAAAATGAGGCAACGTTTGGTAACATGATAGTTCATCGGCATAGATCTTATATTTAACACCAAACTTCATTTTCGTTCACTCAAAACACGCATACACCATATTAAAAGATCATTCAACCTTAAACCTATTTTGTGTAACCGTTAACAATACAAAGAATTGGTACCAGTAGTAAAAATCAAGATATGACTAAACAGAAAAAGAATAAAAAGTAACAAAAAAGGTAGACAAACAAACAAATAAACAGTGGAACGCATAAACACCGGCATAGGATAGATTTTCGGGCCCGTTTGGCCGGGCCGAAAAATTCTTGCTGGTTTAAAAATAACTGGGCTCGGTTTTTCAGCCTGGGCTGAATTACGCCCCGGGCTGAATCTTTTTCCATATAATCGACAATTTGTTTCAGAAGCCGGGCTGAAATTTCAGCTAGGCTAACTGATTTCACTAGATCTGGGAATTGTGTAGCAGCCCCCCCAGCTACTGAAATTACATTGACACTGCGGACAACACATTACAATAATGTTGTTGGCCTGATTTTCAAAACTCATTATTCAGGATTCCAGTAGTCAGTTACGTCTTTGAAAACTTCTTCTTTTAATAAGTTTCAGACTTTACTCGGATTGAGACTGTTGATAGTGCATGATTCATTGAGCATGCAAGCTTTGAATAATACTTTTTTTTTTTCGGAATTATGGCAGTTTCATTAGATCTGGTAACAAAATGGCGCACGCCACGTTGTCTTCCGAAACCGAAAGAATCGAAAACTCCATTGAAACTGCAGTTAGCAGGGGAGCTTCGCTCGTGAAGCTTAATTTGTTGCTACAAGTTATAGTAATCAGGAAAAACTTTTCAGTGTTACAAAGGTTACAACGTTTCGTAATTTTTGTGTATGGCTTTGCCTTCGCGACGATCTTCCACGTGACTGTGTACTCTTTGTTTGCATCCTTTAGTTTCCACAGGTGTTTGCTCAGCTCGGTCTCGTTTCTCCTCTTTACGTGCCTGAATGACATCTGGCGGTTTCGGTATCTTGCTTTAAACTGGTTCGCTGTTAGGCCGATGTATGTTTCCTGTGTGTCTTGTGTTTTCACCGTGGCTTGATACACGACCCCGCTCGCCAGGCATTCTCCATCCAGAGGACATTCATCTTTTTTCCTACAGTTGCATGTTTTCGTCCCTTCGTCTTGCTGCGGTTGTGATGTTTTTGCGCTCTGCAGTGTGGCTTTGTTGTGGCCATGTATTAATTGCTTGACGTTGGGCATGCAGCTGTAGCTGAGTTTCAAGGTGTTTCTGTTGAATATTTTCCTCAGCTTGTGGCCCGTAGGGAAAGATCTGTTGATGAGGCTGATAAACTCTCTTCCGATGTTGCTTTTGACGTTTTTGTTATATGGTGGGTTGAACCATATAATTTTTCTTCGTCGCTTGCGTTGCTGAGTTGGTGGTCCCTGTGGTGGAGGCTTGAACTCCAGTCTGTACGTGTACCCGCTTTTTCTCAGCGCTTCTTGGTACGGGGGCGCTGCTTCGTTGAAGACGTTTTCATCAGATGAAATGCTAGATAGTCGTCGGTTGATCGCTTCAGGTATGTTTTCAAGGATTTTTGGTGGGTGGTTCGATTGACTGTGAACGTACAGTGGGGTGCTCAATGGTTTCGCATAAGGTCTGAATTTTCCTGTGTTAAGGTCTAATGTTACATCAAGGAAGTTGACAACTTTCTTGTTTGCTTCAACGGTGATTTTTAGATTGTTCCTCGCAAATATTTGGCATATTTCTTTGTTTGCTCTCTCTATCTCCCGATTTCAACCGTTTTCATCACGCAATAATACTGTTGATGTAGACTTAACGGTTTAGTGTAAAATGGAGTTTAACTGAGGAGTGGGTCACCTTTTCGGTGGCCTACGAAACAGTTCTGTATTAAACGTCCATCCACTCATAATTTGAGTAGTTCACCTACTAGTATAACCCGCTCCTTCACCACAAGTGAAGCACTATCTTGGCTTCACCGGTGAACATTTAACCCGGATTTATATATATTTATATATGTCTGGATTTATGAAAACAGTGCTAAAGAGCTCGATTTCAC
>JAEMPF020017119.1:5000-16709 GCA_022496165.2 Catalaphyllia jardinei
CAAGACCGGGGGGGATACTTAACAAAGTTTAATACGGGGGGGCTCCGCTCAGAGGTTCAACGGCTTACCCTTTTAGATACCATTTTGGCAGAAATCGTACCCCTTTTATATACCTTTTATTGAAAAAAGATACCACTTTCACATACCTACTTTAGGAAGTTTTGTTCTCATTTTCATGTAGTGCTCAATAAATAAACGGATACAGCCGTAAAGGGTGTCTAGTCGAACTATTATAATTAAAAGCCCTTTAATTACCTAAATGACCGATTTCCTTACCCTTTTACATGCCTCAACTTGTGAAATCCCTAAAGCCTGAAAAAGGTACTCCTTTCGGGCGGAGCCTCCCTGTATAGGCCATTATAGGGAGTATCCGTGGGGAGGGGGGGAGGCGCAAGGGCCCTTAGGAAAGAGAAAAAGGTAAATTTAGCCAGTGATCTTTGTTTCCTGAGTTAATTGTAACCAAGAATATGTCCAAACACAAATCTTATGGGAGAGACTCTTCCACTAAAATTACGCAGGCGCAGGGTAAAATTACCAGCGACATTCACTCATTCTGATATCTATCACATCCCTTTGTTTATTAATAATTGAAAAACCAGTTCTAATGTCACGTCTGAATGCCCCCACTGAATCTGGGCTTACCTGCAACACTTCAGAGAAGGGTAGATTGTAGATAATCTATAAAAGAAATAGCGAAAATTGCGATCCACTTATCAGAACTTCAGTCGAGTTGCTAACGGGAAGCTTGCCAGGATTCTATTTCTGGTCTTGCTACACTTCATTTGAATTGGTAATTGACGCCTGTCACTCCAGTGTGATTTCTTTGGATTCACCTTTGCTGCATCTGGTTAACTACTGTGAAACAACAAGAAAGCCATGGTTTAGGGTTTTCGTATATTAACACAAGCAAGACTGAATTAATCGAGCAAACGGACGTCTTATGGCCTTGCGCTATACAAGCCTCCCGCAACACATGTGGAATAAAACTCGCGAACGACTGCCAACAAAGTGGTGCAATGTGGCAACGGACTAGAAGTTAGTTTAAGGTTTTGATATAAACTACACAACTGTTGTATTCATGTCAGACCAAAGGCAAGGGCGGTGGATAATTTCTGCTTTTATCGCAAGGTAGAAAGAGTGTACAAGGTAGCGCTCCGAGTGGAAGAAACAAATTGTGAATGTTAAAGCCAATTTGCTTACCGAACAGATTATCAAACTTGATATAAACGTTGCAATAGTTGCTCACAAGAAAAGAGATTGATTGCTATTCGGTATTTCAACTTCGCCTTTTCTGTACAGTCTTCGGTGTCAGGGACGAATGCATGCAATGAAAACAACTAGTTGAATAAGAGCACATAAAATGGAGAATATACGGACTTGCCTGAAGGGAACGCATTCGCTAAAATGTCTTCGTCCTTGCCTTCAATTCAACGGCGACCGACGCTAAAATGGGTGTGCTATTTTACACTTCTTTATGTATCTTTACATGCATTAAAATTCATTCCCGCCGTGAGAAATATGCTTTAAACAAAAGAAATACATCACACGTTATGATTCTGTTCTTTGAATAATTGTTAAAAATGAGCAACTTGAAAGAAAAGCACGCACCTGAAAGGAATTTTGATCCCAACACGTTATGTGTGTAATTAATGGTATTTCGGCTCCGGAGTACGGCTCCGAGGCTCCAGAAGAATAAAAAAGAAATTATCCCCTATCCTCAATGCTATTCCTGTTGTCTTATTCCCCGATGTCTAGTAGCCAAGATAGAATTTTAATATAGGGAAACTGGTCTATTATAGCGGAGCTCCGGTGGCCCGAAGAGCCGCCAAGTGGAGCACTATAACCATATAGGAAAAAGAAACCCATAATAGGTTGACAGAGACATGCAGCCTTGGTTTACTGTGTACTTTTTTGATATATGACATCATGTTATGATCAATCGACACCTGTCAAATTAAGGTATCCGCTGACCAGTATCACGTGACTATATCGCGGCCGCAAGTCAACAGCTTATTGAAGTCACGTGTTTTATTAGAGTTGACCGCTGACCAAGTACTGGTTTTCGATTGGATCGCAGGCTTATGTCAGGTTAACTTGTTGAAAACAGAGCCGGGTTGTTCGGAAGCCTGTTAACTCTAATCCAGGTTTAAAATTTCACCAAATTATAACTGTTTCTTCTCTAAAAATGTTTTTTGCTTACAGTAGTTTTGTGTATCTTGTTTTGTGATTATTAAACTCAAAATAGAAGGCCAAACAATATGCAGAAAATCTCACAGCAAAGTTACAAATTTCAAATCAAAATTTAACCTTATCCTGGGTAAGCCTAATCGGGCTACGGGAGCTCCGCTTTTAGGTTGACCTAAATCTTTATATTAAATACGCACAGACGACTTCCCCTAAAAATAAGTCAAAGACGCGCCATTTCGGTAGGCTGGCTTCTTTATGAAAAATATGAGTATGCTTTTCTCGGCTCATCCCTCCCCTCCCCTATCATCAAAAATCAGTCAACTCTTGACTCGGGTTAAATGTCCTCTTTTTCATTTGATGAATTCAAAATCTTCCGATCAAGATCAGACTACGCGCTTTGTTCAGTTTATGAAAAGTTTTACATTTTATTGCTATCATCATACAGGGTCAAATCCACGCGGCCTAGGGCGAGCACGGTTCTTAAAGTGCCTATGAAGCGAAAATTTCTCGACATAATTTAAAAATATAACTTTTGAAATATGCAATTCCAAAATTTGAGATGCCTGCGATAAAAATTGTTGATTTTACGAGTGGGCAGTGTTGAGCTATTTTACTTTCAAAAATGGTCAGGAAACTGGAGCCGAATTTAATGCGTTGTGACGTCAGTTTGGGTGTTCCGGGTTGTTTACACCTTGTTATTGAAGAGAAACTCAGAGGTTAAGAAAATGTCAAGTGATTCTGAATCGATTAGTTTCGGCAAATTTTGGAGTAGTTCTGATGAAGCTATTTTGGAGGACGATGAGAACGTTGAAGAAAGCTCTAACACACAAACTGACGTCACGCGTTGTGTCACGTGACGTTTTGACCGCGCGACTCAAATGCCATTTTTGAGGGAAAAAAAGCTCAACTTTGCGCGCTCGTATAATTTAAAATTTTTATTGTAGGTATCCCAAAGTTTGGAATTGTGTATTTAAAACTTTATAATTTCATATTATGTGGAAAAATTTCGCCTCATAGACACGGTTTTTCTTCGCCTTTTTCCGGCGAAACTTCAAACAAAATTTGATAGTTGGTTTTTGATGTTATTGAGTTCTAACGTTAAGGCGAAGTGGTGGTCAAGAGGCGCGATGAAATGTCCGTCTTCTGCTGTTCTTTAATAAGGTGACTCTGCAACTTTACGAGTGTACGTAAGGGGAGGACGACTGCTCTAGGAATCTGCGCGAGCTCATTGAGAGGTATCAGGGTTATCGACAATTTATGACATCAAACAAGCCTGAAACAGCAAAACTGACAGTCAATTGTCTCATATTATCTTGGGTGAGATTTCATAAAATTTGGCGGCCTGGACTCCCTAACGGCATAAGCACAAAACTTAATTGGGCCAAGTAAAAATCAAAACAAAAGTTTCTCGTCCTCGTCCGCTTCAGTTTTTTAGGCCGCCTCTCTTTTTTTTATTTGTTATAAGTAGCGATGACAAAAAGCAACGGGCGTTACTTTTACTTTGTACCCAGTTTTCTTCAACTGAGTCCAAACAAAACTCTAAATACAAAAGAGATGGCTTTTTTTCTGCGTTTTGATTCTAACTCAGGCTAAAATAAGTATAAAGCCTTGTAACTTTAACTCCGTAGTAGATAGGTCAATTACCATAGTAGTTATAGAGGGTCATTTTAAGCCGCGTTGGTGTCTAGGTAAGTCTAGGTAGGTCTAAAACAGTTTTGTTCAGTTGTAATTTTAGTGTGTTCATTTCTGTGTATTATTATTTTGTATTCGCTAATAAAAGTAATATTCAAGGACCGTGTTGTTCAAAAATTTTTATTGTCGCGTGTTGACAATTAATTAGCGCTCCGAACTTCTATTGTTGTCATTTCAATAGTAGAGCTAGCCCCATGGGTTTCTCCGTTGGAGAGTTTGCATGCAAATCTAGGGTGGAAAGTGGAGTTTAGTGCGTGACTAACGCAGCGGAAAACTCGAGCAGTTTAGCTCAGATTTTATTCTCTCTCTCGCCAGCGAAGCTGAGAGTGCAGATAAAAACATAATAGACATTTTCATGAGCGAAACAGGGTTGAAAGAACCCGGCTTCGAAAATCGGAGAACGATTTCAAAGAAAGCTAGAGAACTTCAGAGATTTTTAAGCGTTCAAAAATTTGCGCTTGTCAATGTTTCCGAATCACGGACAGTTAAACAAGAGTTCAAAGCAGTTTGAAATTCGCGAACGTTGGTGAAAAAAGCCATGTTGATAAAAAGTGAACACAATTTTCTAAACAACGAACTCGAACAAATAATTTCCTAGCAAAGCGATTACGAGAAAGATAACACTTTCGTTAAAATTTGCGCTTTTATTTTGAACAGATCATAGACTATACATAAGCCAATCAGGGTTCATTATTAGCGGGCAAGCTCAGGCAACCTAATTGTTTTCATTGTTTTAGAGCGTTGCTTATTAGTATGGGGGAAGACACTTTACCTAGACACTTCATTCGTATGGAGGAAGACACTTTATTAGTATACAGGTACCTAGACAGTTTGAATATTAATGATTTACCTAGACCTACCTAGACTTACTTAGACACCAACGCGGCTTAAAATGACCCTCTATAACTACATACGATAGCTTTCAGGCAGGCTAACTCACATCGTGCTATCGACGTTTTTAATGCACTCTTCTTTCTTCTTATTGTGATATATCGTATGACGAATCAAAATGTTGTTTAAAACATGTATCAAAATTAAACAAACTTGTGTTTAATCAATATCGGATCGGTGACGTTTCATTTTATCAATCGAAAAAGAATAAAAAAAACGCCCACCAGTTCTACTTTTCATGGAATTCCAAAGGACCACACGTTAGGACATTTTTCTAAGGAAAGCAATCTTGACTTTAAGTTTCTGTTTTAAAAACAAATATTCTGGTCCGTTGTAAAGCATATGCCAAAGTGCATTGGCATAATCCTTGGACCAGCGAATACCAAACAGTGTATCGGTTCTGTTCTTGTTTGAACCTAACCATAATGCCTCTGTTTTGGATCTATTCAGTTCGAGCCCCGAACACAGTCTAAACAAATCCATCGTTTTAAATAGATTGCTGGCCGATGAAGTAGTAACCTGAGTACAACTATATGTACAGGGACCCTCATCGCAATGTGACTTTAAAAATGAGCTTTTCCAGGTAGAATACCACAACAGTAAATGAATAACTACCTCAAAAATGTTAACAAGTGGTGCACGATAACTTAGCAATGACTGGTTTCAGAAGTGTGTTTCGTTCCCGACACTAATTCGTATAAACAATTATTTTGAGATTGAAAAATTTGAATTTTTTAAATATATGAACTTCAAACCCATCAGTCTTGGGTTTGATAAACTCGAAGCAAAGCAATTGTTTCTTACCCTGAAATAATTACAACATCGAATTCTATTTCATTCTATTAGTGGCTCAATACTCTTGCGCGCTCAACTGAGTATTTTTTGGAGTCATGTTTATTAAAGTGCCCCTAACACCAAAACGTTTTTTGGCTAAAACTATAAAGCTTATTTTTTTGAGCAATTTGACGCAAAAATATTTTGATTTGGTTAAATCCTCGAATTTTTATGTCCCGTCAAAGTACGTCAAAATGCCGGCATTTTGGTTTGCGACCGAGTTTAACGGAGCATGGGTAGAGGGCCGGATGTGACACGATGATTCTGTAGTTGCCATATTTACTTGTTTTGTGGGAAACGCTGAGGAAATAGTTCGAAAAATTGCCAGCCAGGTGCATTGTAAGGGGGATGTAGCAACCCAACAAACTTACAGGAGCTTTTACGCTTCATGTCATACCGATTTTATTTAGAGATGATCAGCTTGGGTCGATTTCGTGAAAGCGAAACGTGCAAAGCATTTAACAGTGAGAGCCGTCTAGGAGTTCTTCTTGATCTGTTCTATGCATTTCAAACCAGATAATTTCGTTCGACGTCTGGATTTTTAAGAAAAGGAGGTGATTTTGCTGACTCCATGGCTTTGGTGAAAACCGCTTTTCTATCGATTCATGCATCCGTTGTTGTATCTAATCTGAGAAACAGCAGTATGTCAGCGCAGCCGATAGAGACAGAAGGCAGGAGAACACTGAGCGATCTTTTTCTGAGCAAATGTTCTCTGCCTTGAAAAGTTTAAGTTTCCTTCTTTGGTCAATTCTTAATTTGAAAGAGAAATATGGGAGGGTAATTCTGGCAGAACTCAATTTCTTTCGAAGTCATGTTGTGAACAAACACACTGGTTTGGAAGACTCATCGTTTATCAAATGTGGCCATTCAGGGAGACATTCAAGCAAGGAAATACTGAGAATTGGTATGTACAGAATCCCTGAACATCCAAAATCTTCAAGAACAAGATCACTCTTCTTTGAGTCTTGACAACCTTTTAAGTGCAGCAACAACATTTGCTCATGTTTGAAGGGAAGCGACGCTACAATTATTTCCCCACTTTTCCGGGTAAAGAATACAAACACTGTGTCAAGAGAGAATCAGTTGATCTACATCAAGAACGCATTAGTTTAAATAATTCTAAGGAAGTGAATGAACTTGACTGTTATTTTCAAAGGTATATTATGCGAGATGGAAGAAGGTGGGACAATAGTAAACACGCGTCACGCGCGCTACAATTTATATGTTATTACTCTTTTGACTTCTATATATCATTGCCTTCGAGTCTGTCCCTCAGAGCTCAAATTCTTTGTTAGCATCCACCTCTTTGTATTTGGTTGTCTTCTCTTAGTTGGCCAGAGGCTGGGCGGCTGGGTGCTCAGCAAAAGACTAGCAAATGAATCAGCTTGGTCGTCATCGAGTGAAGTCCTACTTCATGTCTTCAGCGATATAATAAATTTCAGAGTCTTCTGAGTCAAAATTCATTTTGGAATCCGACGAAGTACAAGACGTTGTTGCTAAAAACAGAAATCGGTTGACTGTGGAGTCCCAGCGAAAAACATGTGCAGCAAAATGGCTCTTGCACTCGTGCAAAATAGAAGAACTGACTGGGACAGCCGGAGCGTTCGTTCTCGATTTGACGTCACAACGCTAACTCTCCCCAGATTCTCCATGCGCAGTCGCGAACTATTGGAAACTCGGTTTTGACGAGGCATAAAAATTCGAGGATTTAACCAAATCCAAACATTTTTGCGCCAAATTACTCCACAAAATAAGCCTTATTATTTTAGTTTAAAAATTTTGGTGTTAGGTGCACTTTAAAGAAGCCTGGATTTTCTTTCTTCTTCCTGCTCTCCGTACCTGTTTACAGCATTGGCAAAACGATTTAGTTAATTTTTGTTCATTTTTGTAGACTTGTTATATAAGTAGTCGAGTAATAACTTTAGTTAGGAATCAAGTCGTTATATTCGGTCTTGCCCAAGAGAAGATCAAGATAAGAGAGTGAATCCTTCATATAGGCCCTATAACTAAGTAACCTCATTCCCAGGGCGTTCTCCACTTTTGAAAATGGCGGAGGTTTTGCTTATGTTTGGTTTCTTTTCACAACGAAAGAAGCGTCCAGCGCTGTGGAGTTGTATTCTTCAGCAATATTCTAAATTTAAGATCAAAAAAAGCAGAGAAGCTATGGCCCTCGCCATGTTTTAATGCATTTCTTTTTGTACAGATGTTCCCTCTACAAACAATAGGAAATTTAAGTACGACGACGACGTCAAGGAAAACGTCAATTAAAAGAAAACGAAATTATATCTTACATGCAAATTTTGCGGTACTCTTAACCCCTTTACTTTCTTTATGACTGCAAATCTAAAATACAGCGGTGAATTTAAAACAGAAATTAATAAAATTAGCCGCCCTGATTCACGCTTTCCGACTTCTCCAGACACTGAAAACGCAGAATTTGGTCATTACAAGTAGTCTTTTTGCAGAGGACGGTAAGGAAATGAACTAAAAATTATAATACGCATACACAGCCATTGTCCCGCTCATTGAATCTTGTTTTAGCGACGTTCCCATTACGTGCCGTTGCTGTCGCGGTTGTCCTTAAGGCAAAGAATTTAAAAAACCAGCCAAACGAGTACAAACGAAATCCCAGCCGAGAGTTGTCCAAAAGAGTTCTTCTACAAACCTTTTAAGACGACTCTACATGTTCAAACCGACTTCGAGGAAAACAATGATCAGTAATACAAAGAACATACACAGATCAGGAACGCATAAATGTACCTTGTATACAAACCTACCGCTGGGAGGAAAAGCTGGCAGTTTTAAATTAATGCTACCTAGGATTCAAGGATTGCTACAAAGGACCAATCTTGAAGCCAGGTAAGAGATTTACGTGAATTTATCGGCGCACTTTACGAAGACGAGTATTTCCTGAACTTTAAGCGGTCGTTAGTTAATTTTGAAAACCTAGTGGGCAGACAAATTTGATTATTGTTTTAAATTAAGTGTCATTTAAACTTTCTATTCATGTAGTTCAGCACTTTCAAACAGGTGCCACATTTTTAAAACGTGCCTTCAAAGTAGCGCTATTTTTGTGTTTGGTTCAAAACTCGATTTAACGGGTAGAAAATCTGCTTTTAACCGTTGAAGGAACAACATTGAATTATAATTGCAACATGGCTAAACAATCATTTTAGTGATTGACTAGGTGAGGGCTTTAAAATCCCAGCTTATGAGAAAAATAGAATTTTTGAAATAAAATCAGTGGTCGGTTTTTAGAGAGACAGCTTCTTAACTAGTTTTCACTGACGAAGAGGTTGGCCTTTCAACGTGGTTTACCTCATGTCGAATGCGATCTACACAGATTCGTATGTTTATGAGTACTTTATTATTTTCATTCATATATTGCCAATTACAAGGCCTTGTCAATAAAGTTATTCATATTTGAACTTTAGAAGGATGAGTGTGTCATTTTCCCGTTCCCATTCTGTTAACAATCAACTGAACAAAGAAAAATGGATGATTCATTTAAAGACAAACAGGTGCAATTATGTTTACCTTTGGAGCACTGTCAATTTGCTCTTGAAAAACATTAATTTTCACAATTTGTGATTTTAAGGATTTGTCGTGTAGTTTAGTTTCCTGTCGTTCTGACAGGTTCTGGATAACCATGACAAAATGTAATGGGTTGTAACCCTACCAAATAAAAAAATTGCTTTCAGGGACGACGTTAATCTAAGTACAGGCAAAATATGATAAGAAAGATAGGAAATAAATCGTCAGGTGTTCTTATTTTTCCAATGCTTAGTACGCATATTGAACATCATGTACGCGCTCCAAAAAAGGGCGTCAGTAATGGTAAGAATCACTAGTTTTCAATGAAAACAGGGGTTTGTTTGACGTCATTCGTAGCAACGCCCCTGATTACCACACAATTTGTACCGTTTTAGGCACTGACATATCTCCAAAGGAAAGTGCCGACCTTCTCCCCGTCCCCACCACCCTGAGAAAAGCACATTTATTCTACTAATTCCCAGTCTCCTTTGAAGCACACAGTCGTCTAGTCAATTTTGACTGTTTATAAGCTTTCTGTGGTATAATTACATAAAAAGAATAAAGAAATAAAAGCTCAAAACTTTCTCACAAAAAAATTAAACTTCGATTGTGTTTAAACCTAAAAAAAACTGTGACCTAAAGTGGAAAATTCTTAGGGTTAGGGTTATGGAATCTTTTAAAAGTAATTTGTTAATTATTATGAACAAATAGATTTAAAAATCTATTAGTTCATAATAATTGTTAAAAAATGTCTCAAAATAATTTCTATATGTCATAACTCTAGACCATAACTCTCATGTAAACCTACGAACACCTACAAGTAACTTAACGCTAAGCTAAGTGCATGTCCACTGTAAATCAGTGTAGGAAAAACGTCATTTGAAAACCAACTGTGGCAATGATACATTTGCTTAATGCTTAATTGTCCACTGTTAATGAATTCCCAACACAGCTATGTTTGCTCTTAACAAAAGTTAACAAAAGGAATTTGTTTTCATCCATTACGTAATCACCGTAAAATTTCTGGCCTTTCTTTGTTGTTTTGTTTCTGCACCAATTGTTTGGCTGTTTTATTTGGTTTTGTTTAAGATGTGTCCTCAAAGTCTTTTCCTTATCGAATCTTGTATAAATGAGATTCAATGCCAGATATATATTACGACGAGGATGTTTAAACTGTCTCGATCCACCTTAAGCTAGGGCCATTTTCATTCCAGCTCTTTTCTTTAGGGAGTCCGCCGTTCTTCCGTCTTGAAATTTGAAATTATGGTTTCTCAGGATAGCAGTCCACTGTCCAAACCCGTGCTTAGTTATCCCTTTCCTTAGAAAATCGTCCTCTTCTGTTGTGAATTTCAAAACATGACGAATGTTGCTGTGAGAGCGCAAGATTCTTTTAGGCAGGGCATCTTTCTTGGGGGAGGAGATGATATTTTGCACTGTTTTAACAGGGGGCACGGCGTTGGAAGTTGAATCTCCGAGCCTCGCGTGGACGTTCTCGTCCACTTCTGAGCCCTTGGCACCTTGACGTTTCTGTAGGCACTCTTCAAAGCAACTTCTCGGGATCGTTTCTTTTGATAGTGTACTTTAGCAACAGCAGAGCAGTGCTTTTGGTCTTCTGACAAAATCCTCTGCTCCTCGCTAGTCAGCTGATTGAGACTCTGCGTTTCAACAATTTGGCGATAGCGCGTGAGATGGATGTACTTTCCAATTGCATCAAACACCAGTTTGCTCATGATCTCGCCCAATTTACCATGTTGGTCGCCATTTATGTTGACGAGAACGAAATCGCACTGGGGTTTAAGCAAAGGTCTAACGTACATTGAGCACTTGCATGTTTGCATCGGTCAGAATCAAAGAATCAAATCCATACTTTCTAGCAGTCTTGAACGTTTTCTGATCAATGAATCCACCCTTTTCCTTAGCTGTAGCAATCATGTCAACCGTCAAATATTGATGAACAGATACATGGCCACAAACTTCGTGGCAAATGTCAGGTCTGAGGGGCTCACTTGAGCTGGACTCGATTTGAAAATCTTCACGGTATTTTCGTAGCGCGGCAGATGGAATTGCACGACCTCCAACAGCTCTTCTATTGTTGCCCAGTGGCCTCTTGCTTCCAGTTTCTCAATATCTAAATCTTGTGTCCACTGCAGTCGTATCATCTTTGCGACTGTCTTTCGCGCTCTTTTGAGGTACAACTCTGTTGCAGAGAACTTTTGGAAGACTGCCTCTGATGCGCCATGAAGTTTCCTGAAGTCGATCATTTCAGAAATAGCATCTATGTAGCCCAGACGCCCACCATGACCGAGCTTGTATTCGTCTTGTAAGTAGTCGACAAACTTGAACAACAAATTTGGAGAACACAAACTAAAGTCTACCACGTCAAAAGTCAACTCTTCCTCGTCTTCACAACAAAATCTAAGAAACTTAAAGCATCTTGTAACTATTTGTTGAGCTGCATGATCTTTCTTGTAACCGCCACCACTTCCAGTCAGCAATTTCGTAAATACTTCGCCAATGTCGCACGTAATGAAAAGGAGGGAAGGAACTTTACGGCATGCTTTGTGGTCTCAC
>JAEMPF020017120.1:184-16354 GCA_022496165.2 Catalaphyllia jardinei
AATTTGGTTACTGTAATTTGATACTGTAATTTGGTTACTGTAATTTGGTTACTGTAATTTGATACTGTAATTTGGTTACTGTAATTTGGTTACTGTAATTTGGTTACTGTAATTTGGTTTACTGTAATTTATTTTACTTTAATTTATATTCTTATGACCATATGCATAACTAGTAATACCATCATCATGAATATATCTCTTATCATCAAAACAACTCAGTGATACTTTATTAATCTCATAACTACTAAGCCGATGATTCTCACTTCTGATTGTTTTCATTCGGTGATACATTTGATCATCATTAAATAAAGTACTTTTATAATTCTCATGTGTGATATCTTTTTTGATTACACTCTTCTTTATTCCCTTTGCAGTCTTTCCTCCTTTCTGATTATCTTTCATATAGCTATACATCTTTGATCTTAAACCAACAAATTCACAAATGGGAACTCCAGCAGCTTCATCTTTAAACTTACCAATTACTTTTTTGTTTTCTTTATAATAATATGGAGAATCTTCTGGATAATCACTATTGTCAAATTTATCTTTATTATTCCAAAAGTCTTTATAAACATCTTTAGCTTTTATCTCATAAGTAAGGCTGTCTGTATCAGTAAACAGTAACTTGGCTTTTTTTCCATATTTGCTTTTAATATAATTATAATGAAAATCATACATCAAAGTCTTACTCAAATCTAATATACACATTCCAACATAAGCTGGTCTATTGAGAGTGAGTGTTTCTTTTATCTTATGAACTGCTACTAGATTTTCATTAATTATCTTACTACTAACATATGTTGGTTTGCTTGTTAGTTTCAATAGTTTTTTATCATCAGTGACCAATCTTACATCAACACGCTTTCTTATATTTTCCATAGTTTTTCCAAATACACTATTGTTCATTAATTTGAAGAAATCTTTTTCAAAGTCGTTTTTAGAATTCTTTCTTTTTTCTGTATTATAATCAATATATTGTTTTAACCATGGTGATTGATTGAATTCAAGTGCTCTATGTGTTTTAGTTAATTTCAAACCTAGATCAAGATATAATTGTAAGTTTCTATAATGCAGTACATACTTTTCTTTCTTACCTAAAGTTGGAATTAATTTTGAAACTAAGCCTGTTGATATATTATATTTGTCTCTAATTTTTTCACAGTACTTTGATAACATTTCTTTTTTTACTGAAATCTTTTCAGGTGCTAGTGGATAGTCATTATGAAGATTATGTAACTCTTCTGGATAATCAAGATCAACTTCCAATATCAAACCTTTGTTACTATCTTCTTTGTACTTAGCAAGGTTGATCTTATTAATTTGCTTTTCAGTCATCCATCTAAATCCACCTGTGGGTAGATACTGACTCATAGCCCAACCATATAGATTATTAGAATCAAGATACATGATATACTTTGAGGGCACCTTCTCATCATATTCTTTCATGTATTTATTATTTGCTTTTCCATATCGATTGGCAATGTAACTTATTCCACCTCGTAAACCTTTTTCAATAAACTGAAACATATCAATGTCAGTCATCAATTCTAGTTTAATATTAGTCATCTTTAACATAGCATCCCATGACAATCCAGGTGATGTGAAATAATGACATGGATCAAGCTTGTAATATTCAAGACAAGTCTTCCTAAAGTTTTCGAATACATCAGCAAGTAGAAGAATATCTGACTGTAAGTACAAGTTATGGTAATCACCCATATTTTTACAATTAAATGTTTTCCAAACTTTTTGAGCATGTTTGTAGTCTTCATCTGAAATATGTTCATTGTTCAATATGCTGTAGAATTCTTCTTTTTTTGGTAGCTGTTCTTTAAACTTATCAAAGCTGTCCATGAAGTCATAAGGATAAACACCTTTTTTGGACATTAGATCAAGCTTAGTACCTTTGAACCTCATTGAGGTATACTTCAATGATTCTTTTGGTAGATTACTGACAAGCTTTTCAAGACTAGAGCTCATGAATTGAAAACTATCAATAAAAGTCAAATGATTACCTAGCATGAAAGCCATATACTTTTCCATATTATTTGGAATTGCATTTATATTCATTTGACATTTCATACCATTTTTATTTATATATTCATAATTCTTAACTATTTCTCCAATCTCTTGCATAATAAAATGAGAATCATAACCTCTCAGATTATGAAATATAACTGGTATTTTTATTTCTTCTGGATTTAATCTAAGTTGTAAATTACATTCTTGATGAGCTGAGCCTCTATACTTACCAGTAATATGACAATGATCTCTGACTCGAATATCTTTATCAGTATATTTTTTATTGCAAATATGACATTCATTAGCTTTTTGAAATTCATCTTCATTTTCTTTATTCATTTTCAATGGTTTATTGAATTCTTTTTTAATTATTTTCTTACAATATTTAACTTCATCTAACAGGTATTCCATGAATGTATACACAGCCTTTTCACCGCAGTATACTTTTAATGGTTGACTATATTTGTCATCATAACAACAGACAACCTTATAACCAAATCCACAGTCTGTATGCTTCTGGTATGCTTCGGTATATGATTTATCATTATTAGGTTTACACCCAGATATCTTTTCTGTTATTGCCTCAAAGTCTGCATATATAACAAATGGCACTGGCTGTTGTTTATGAAAGTTGTTGAATTTTAATATATTGTTGTTTTTGTCAGGCATTTTTACTGCTTGTGTTCCATTAACCTGAATGCAATTGTTTTTATGATTATTTAATACTATTTCAGAGCTGAAACATTGGAGGCAATGCATGCAGAAGTGCTTCTTTTCTTTGTGCTTTGTTTGTTTATTCATAAACCTATTGAAGTCTTCAATTAAAACATAATGTTTATTATCATTTTCAGTTATCAATAATAAATTCATATGTTTGTCATATTTTTCTTTTGACACATAAATGGGATATGGTTGTTTGTTTTCATATCCAAATACATTAACATTAATCTCATTTTGCTTTTCAATTTTATTATACTGCTTTGTACTTACTGGAAATTCAATTCCAGAGTAGTCTAAATTTTTGACATATTCTTTATCCGATTTTTTGATTCTCTGTGGGTTTCTATCTTGAGGATTTAAATATCTAATGTGACACCATCGGAAACATTCATTATCCTCATTTTTCATATTAATCAATCCCTTCGCACTATTTCTAAGTTCTGAGGGTAGTTCGATATATGATGAGCCTTTCATCGGCTTATATTGTACAATATTGATATAATGATTGTCAACAGATTCAATGGTCCAACCAGAACCTTCAGAAATCCATTGAGCTATGATATTCAAGATTTGTTGTTTTGATAATTGTAATGCTTCAGGGTTTTCTATGTTATTAATGATGGTAATAGGTTTGCTATTGAAATAAGCGGTTTTGTGTATTATTTCATCTTTTGACAATTTTTTGAATGTCACTTCGAGCGTTTCAACAAATTTTAGACCTTTCATAGATGTTAGCATCTTAACAATTTGATATTCAACTGCTTTTCTTGTGTTTTGCAGTTGATTAATAGGATCTTTATTATTTCTAATGCTGATTTCATAGGATTTTGTGTAACCCTTCAGAGCTATGGCAGTTTCTTCTATTTTAGTCCTTGGTAATGGGACTGGTTTCTTAGTCCTTGGTAAAGGTACTGGTTTGTAATCATCTTTGAACTCTAATGGTGGTTGAATTATATTGTCTTCATAATCTTGAACCATCTGTTTTACATTTTTTCTTGGTAATGGGACTGGTTTATCCCTAAATTCTGATGGTGGTTGAATTATGTTGTCTTCATAATCTTGTACCATCTGTTTTACATTGTTTCTTGGTAAAGGTTTTGGTCTGTCTTGTGTTTCAACCAGTTGTTTTATTTTCTCATTCTGCTTCAATATTAAATTGATCAGTTGAGATTTGGTTAGTTTTGAGAGATCGTGGTTGTTCATACTATATGTTGAGATAATTTTTTCCATTCTATATATTTATAATATTTTCTTTTTATATCAGTTTATATTGCGTTTGAAATTGTTAATAATAAGAAAAATTGGATTTCTAATTATTACTTGATTTAAAATGTTTTCAAGGCTTGCTCATTTTTAATATGTTTTGTTGTCTTGAGATGTGTCCATTTTCCAGCTAATGTGTAATTATGATGTGGACAAATTGGACATATCCACTCTTTGTTTAACATGCATTTAGTTTTTACTGATCTTTCTTCATCTGAATATATTCTTAATCTTCCCATTATATATTAATACTATATATAATTATTTTTTATATGTCTATAGTGTTTTTAAATCTTTCATTGGAATCCAGCTATTAAAATCATCACTATACCCCTTCCACTTCACCAGAGCTTGTTTTTTCTTATAATCTCTGCGAATGACTTTATCAATTCGGAATACATCCTGTTTGGCTTTTAATAATTCAGGTTCATAAAAACTCCCTTGTATGTATTCATCATTGAGATCTTTTATTTTGTATGTTATTGGATTAGTGTATTGGATATTATCAACTATGAACACTTCTTCTGTCCAGTTTGGTGTATAACCCTTATCAAACACATTCCGTTTATACTTAGATATTCGGACTTTATCACCTATTTCAAATTTTGGTTTCTGTTTTGATGTTTCCATATCACCGTATAAATTGAAGTAAACTGTTCCCTCATTCTTTTTCTTTGAAGCTTCAACTGGTGTCATTTTTATGCTTGAATGTTTTGTGTTGTTGTACTGATTTAATAGTTTTGGTAACATGTCAAGATACATTGTATTACCTTGAATTGTGAACTGCTTCCACATTTTAGATTTAATTGTCCTATTCCATCTTTCAACTACTGATGACTTCTCTTCATTCTCAGTTGAGTACATTTGTATCCCATTTTTCTCTAATAGGTCTTTCAAATGTTTGTTATAGAACTCTTTTCCCTTATCAACCCATAGATATTGTGGTTTTCTACCTTCCTTGAATATTGTTTTGAATGCTTCAGTGACAGATTCGCCTTTCTTATCTTTCAATGGAACGATCCAACCATATTTGCTGAATACATCAATAACCATAAGAAGATATCTGTAACCTTTGTTCCATTTACTGAACTGCTGCATTTCAACCAAATCACTTGCCCATATTTCATCGATATGATTTGTGATTACACGCCGCCGAGTGAAATTCCGTTTTATGGGTGTATGTAACTCATCTGCTAATTTTTCTTGCCAGTTTTCTTCACTCGACGGCTTTTCCCGTTTTTTGACTTCACACCCATGCCTAATTTTGACTTAGCTGCTATAGCGCTCCTAGCCACAGTGTGTCCCCATTGTCGATCTTTCCATGGAATGGCATCGAGAGCCTTAACCATCTTACGATCAGCCTCATTCTTACACTTCACTTGATCACCTTTTGGTTTATTACCGCAAACTGAATAGTCAACATCATGCTGCATACTTACTGCATCTGTTCTACCTGTTGGTTGTTGATATATCTCAAGTATCTGACCAGTATTGGGATCATACCTCAGTTGCTCTTCAAGAGGGTTTCCAGGTCCTGTATACTTATGTCCAGGCATCACAAACCCTTTTTTTGGTGCAACCTTGAGAATAGCATTATGGATGTCTAATCCTCCACCATAACCTTTCCATTTTATCCATGAACCATATGATCTTGTGCCTCCTCTATTTTTATAAGCTTTGTACTGACTTTTGTAATCAGCTACAATTTCTCTTGCTTCTTTTGCACTCACTTCAGGTCCTTTAAACAATCCAGGTGCTGTTAATACATTCCAACCTTTTTTGAAATCAACAAATGGAAATGGTATTGGTAGTCCTTTTCCTTTTATTGGTGATATTTTTTTAGATAAATCTGATGTAAAACTATCCAAGGCTTGATCGAGATATTTGTTTGCTGTTTCTTTTATTTTACGTTTTGCATAATTGGATTGGAGAGCTTGTGAAGCACCTATTCTTCCAAGATTTACTAATCCTTTAACTGAACTTTTGAGCAGTTGTTCTCCTAGTAAGCCCCCATCTTGTGAGGGCTCAATCAGTTTCCCTTGTTCTTGACAAATTTGGTTTTTGTTATCCCACATTCAGCACAAGTGCACTTTAACATCATACGCCCATTTTTGGCTTGAGCATATCGTTCACTCCCTGGAACGCATTCAGTTTGTTTCTTCTGTTTTACGCAATATGATTTTACCATGTATATATATATGTTATATATTTTTGATTTTATTTTGAAATGTTATTTTTTTGTCTTGTTTTTGCTTCCAGGTGGTCTTCCTCTTGGTCTGATAGGTTTATTTTGAGTTGTTGTTTTATTTTTACTTCCAGGTGGTCTTCCTCTTTTTTTTAATGTTTTTTCCATGGTTTTGACTTCTTTTTCAGCATTATTTGCTTTTTTTATTGCTTCATTGGCTTCTTTTACCTTGTTTCTGGCTTCTTTTCTTCTAACACTTGCTAACTTTTTTTTATCATCTAGAAATTTTTTGATTTGATTTTCAATATTCATAATACCATAATATCTTACTTGACCTGATTTTAAACATTGATCAGAAGTTCCACGAACTCTTTTATTTGGAGGTTTTGTTTTCATTCCACAATATGGTTTCATTGTATTTTTTAATGTTTTTGTCGTCATTTTATATATATAATTTAGATATTTTTGAAATAATATTCAATGAATCTCTCATTATCCATTGTATCATGTATATTGAACACTTTTAATAAATCATAATATGAATTTCTTTTATTCATTTCGTTCAAAAAGTATAAACAAAAGTATCCACATGTGGTTGTTTTTATACTCTGAATTTGATTATTTTGATGGAGCAAAGTCAAATTCTTTCTTTTCGCATGATTTACCATTTCTTGAAAAGGAGGCATACCAAAACTATCAAAATAATTTATCACACCATCTTTTACATAAGTAGCTACCCAATGGCTTCCACTCATATATGATGGTTCAAGATTGTAAATAAATAATGCTTGGTTATGATTGTGTGGAACATTACCGTCTCTTGATAAAACATCATTGATTGGGATGTTGAGATATCTGCACCATTTTAGTAGATCATGATTGCTTAATGGTATGTTTTTATGGAATTTAGGTTTCAAAGTATTGCTCCTATAAGCGGAATTTGATTGAACGGGCTGTTTGGTCCTAATAGTAGACCCTTTCCTTTTTTTTTTGTTTGTCTTTTTTTTCCCATACCAACTTTGTTGTCACCCCAATTACCAAAAAACGGTGGCGACCTATATGCACCCATTCTCGGAGCTCCTCTTCCATCTTTTGGTGGTGCTCCAACTTTGGGGGCTCCTTTTCCAGTCAAAGCTTTTAAAACCATTGGAATCCCAATACTAGCAAGTAAAGTACCAAGGAAACCACCTGATTGTTTTTTTGTTGGTCTTATATGAACACCTAAACCTGATTGAAGGGCAGATAGAATGTCCTGCTTTTGTTTTGCAGTTAGTAGGTGTTTGTTTGCAATGAGCTTATCAATCTTATTTTGTGGAATGAGGAAACCACCTTTTTGTACTCCTTTTCCGGATATCTTTTTAACAATTTGTTGTGCTCCTGCACTAGATGCCCCTGCTAAAGCTGCCAATCCCATAGTTTTCGCAATGGTTGGTCCAAATGCACGCGCAAGAGCTAGAGCTGAGGTTAGTAAACTGCCACCAACTTGCTTTCTGATATTAGTCTTGGAAAGTTTGATGTCCATACCTTTCTTCAATTTCCGATTCTTCTCCAATCTATTCTTCACTGTAGCTGGGACATGTAGAGTGTCATTTCCGTTAAGAGAGTTATTAGTTAGCCTTATGACGACTGTTTCTCTTTTACTATAGGCATCACCAATATTCTTCTTCTGATTTTTTGATAGTTTAACATTTATTGCAAAAAGTTGAGTCATTTCTTGTATATAATATATGTTATATAATTTTCTATTACAAAACATATCTGAATTAAGGATGTCTCATTTTTGCTTTTATACTATAACCAATTCATTTCCCACCTTGTCGATGATGATAGTCTCATCATATAAGACGACGGCGTGGACACGGAAATTTGCGGCACTATTTGCGCTCAGCTTATACCTGAATATCAATTGCTTCGGGTCTCTAGTTACTTTTTCTGTTTGATAAGACAAATCAAAATATATGATAGAATAGAGAGAGTTGTAATTGGACATATTGAGTTGGGTGCCACTATTGTAATTATTCTTTCTCATTCCATATGACATCACATCATTGAAGATCCTTACTTTTGATTCTGTATCGTATTCAGTTTCTGGATAGAATACTCCATTTCCATATTCCAATCTACATGACGAGAGACTGCTATTATTATTATCCGCATTCAGTTTGAAAGTATCAAAGTGGTAAGGATTTGTATCTTCATTGTTTGTTTTATTTAGTTGGAGGTAAACAAAGACGGAAACAACATTGTCAATACTTGGTGATATCTGGAAGAATCCACTGCTCTGTGTTGGATTGGAAGCTGTATACAATTCTCTTTTATACGTCCAAGAACCTTTTGACAAAAAGGATTGAATAAACTTATCGTATAAAGTGTCCTTTGGTACTAGTCTTGGAACCCAAAGTAAGAATCTATTGACAACAACTCGACTAGCAGCTGCTGCAGCTACCTTATATATTAATTCTGCGTCATTCTGTAACTGTATATCTAACTGAAGTTGCATTGGGACCAACATTTTATCATTTAACTCTTCAAAGAAACCGTATCGATTGAGAGGTATAATCACATTAACATCTTTGGCAGCATTTTCACCGTCACCACCTTCACCAATTCTTTTTGTTAAATTTCGTCTAGCCTCAAATCCTGTATTTCCAGCAGCAGTCATATCAGCCAAATTTGCTATATCCAGATACCAAAAACTATCTTTAGCCACCGATCTGCTGAAATCATCACTATATTCCAAGAGGTTCTTAACAAAAGTTACTTTATGAAGATTATCAGTTTCATATACAATCTTACCTGCACTCTTTATTGTCAAATGGTTAATTAATGAATGAGCTCCATTAATAACTGTTGCCCGGGTTGCATTTGGAAGACCTGTACCATCAGCCAATACCTGTAACTGAAACTGCACCTCAAAATAAGCATTGTACCAATCATAGAACGCAGATCTGTCATTGATTGTGAACTTATACCCATTTTTTTGTTGGTGTTGACCATTAGCTGGGGCATTAATAACATCATTCAACTGAAATCGAACCAACTCATATCTTTGCAAATATTCACTTGTTCTGAAAGCCATTATAATAATATATTATATAATTTTACCTCCTTCTTTTCAAACCTGATCCTGATATCAGTCTATCAATAATCATATCTGTACTTTCTTCTCGCTGTGATGGAACTATTTTAGCTCTTTGTCCAACATCATCAATTCTCATATTCCTAAGCTTTTTCATTATCAAGTCTCCCGACTTCTCAGATGTCTTTTTACCTACCCTTTCACCTGCTGATTTTAATGCTTTCTCACCTGATTTCTTGGCGACCTTTTTTACAACAGATGACGCAGCACTCTTCATTGGTTTGAAAATATTATCAACGATAATTCCTGATCCTACATGTTTGTCCACAAAAATACCAAGTTTTGGATGATAAACCCTAGTGAATTCAAATGGTTTCATTATAATACTATGTTATATTATTCTATCCTTTTTAGAATTAATGAAAAAGATGTATCAGCTCCATTCAGGTTAATTAATCTCCTTTTTCCATCTGTAATGTGTATCCTGATACTATTTATACTATTCTTATTGATTGGATTAAATGTAACTCTTCTTGGTTCAATTGTAAAAGAGTAACTAGGTCGAAGCACACTGGTTGAAAAGGAATAAATGATGTCTGAATCTTGACCGTCTACAAATGAATCATTGATAAGGTCGCAGTGGATATTAAGAATGTCTGTGTCCTGGCTGAGATTAGGCACTTTTGGTCCTATATTCTGTTCACTCTTCAATATTTCTTTATCAAACCCAATCAAGTCATTGAAATTGCTTGCAGTTAAATCAAGTTGATAATTCTTGGCTAATGTGATTGTAACCCTAAATGTTGTATTATCAAATTCGAGAGTGATGGGATACTCATTATTGTTAGCACCATCTTTGACTATCTTCGTTATTTCCCTGATGTATGTATCAAAATCAGTATAGTTCCAGACTCCTTCTGGGAAAGTGATGTTGTGAAATGTTGAACCGTTATCAGAGCTGTACTTTATTAGCTGATTGTTGTATGATGAATTTACATTGAACCATGTGAATGACATGTTAATGATTCGGTTCAATCCAACTACATATTGGGAATTTCTATCCAATACTATGGGCCTTTTGAATTCAGTTATAAAATTTTGAGGAGTGTTGTTTCCTTGATCTTTGACGCTGTATGATGATAAAACAATCTCACGATCCATTTATATTATAACTTTACACTATTATACTTTGAAATACTTATTATACAATTTATTAAATTGTTGTCTATTGATTGTTGACATTCTTAATAATGTGTCCAATATACTAACTCCTGTATTTCTCATCTTAATTGATGTGTTGCCTGCAATGATCTCTCCAATAATCAATTCCAATTGATTTAAAATCTGCTTTACATCATTAAAAAACACAACATTTCCACCTCTCTTTCTTCTTCCTCGGCCTCTAATACCAGAACCTTTCTTTGTTTTCAGTGTATTCAGTTCAGCATCAAGACGTCCAATGTAGTTATTCAATACAGATCTTCGATCATCTATTACTTTGTTCGACATCTGCCTAACAGCTTCGTTTATCTTCCCATCATTGTATTTTTTTGTAATAGCGGACTTATGACCTGTTAATTTTTGCCTTTCTTTTACAGCCTTCTTCTTCATATTGTTGAGATAGCTAATATTTGTTTTATCTGTCATCTCAGGTTGAGTCAATCTATAATTAATATCTTCATAATTACTAAGACCCATATTATCCAAAATTTGATTTTCTAAATCATAATCATTAATTGTATAATCAACTTCTTCATCATCAGCGTATTCAGGTGGCTGCTCAGGTGGCTGCTCTCCAATATTTCCGGTAAAATATTGGGGATCAACATAAATCTCCTTCTTTCCTGCCAAAACATCCTCCAATGATTGTTCATATGTTGGTGGTTTTGGTACTATTTGTTTTTCTTGCTGTGGTGGCACATAATCACCAAAATTAATCAGACCTTCTACATCCATGTCTTCATATGGATCAACTTCAGGCATATAGTCAATACCAGGATCACCTTTCTTTGGTGGTCTTTTGCTACTTTTAGGCACCCTTAAATCCAAATTACTATCAATTACATCATCTAATTTACTTGTCACTGGTTTAAAAACCTTTTCAAATGATGATTGGCTTGTCTCCTGACCTATTTTATGTTGTGTGATTAGATCATGTACATAATTGATTTTATTCCCCAATTTAGTTTTACTTTTTGCAAGTTCTTTCCATTTAAGCAAACTCATTTTTGTTATATTATTACATTACATAAAAATGACAAATCAAATATGAAAAACAACATTTAACACCATGTTGAACACCATGTTGAACACCATGTTGAACACCATGTTGAACACCATGTTGAACACCATGTTGAATTAATATACCAATATAATATAATGAGAATACCGAATTATGATGTTGAAGACGATGTGGTATCAAACTTTAGACAAATATACAATTTCATGCCTCATCAATGTTTTCGGATGCTAATTTGCGGTCCAAGTGGTTCAGGAAAAACAAACACATTAATGCATATGATCTACAATCTGCTTTATTTTGATAAAGTTTATCTGTATGCTAAAAATTTAGAACAGTCCAAGTATCAGAATCTCATGGATGTCTTTCAACCAATAAGCGATGAGGTTGGTTATGATGTTATTGAAGCAAGAAATGATGAAATTATTCCAGTTCAAGATCTTGACTCTGACTCACAAAAAATCGTTATTTTTGATGATTATGTATGTGATAAAAACCAAAAACCATTAATCGACTATTTTATACGAGGAAGGCATAAAAATTGTAGTGTGATTTATCTGAGTCAAAGTTATTATAAGACGCCAAAAGATATCAGACTGAATTGTTCACATTTCTGTATTTATGAGTTTCCAAGTGCTAATGAGAAGATTTTAATTTGCCGTGAAAACAGTATTTCAAAAGAATCATATGAAAAAGCGATTAAAGAACCATATTCCTTTGTATATATCGATAAGCCACGAAAATTCACCGCTAAAAATTTCAATGAAAAAATATAATCTATTAATATAAATGAGTTATTCAAACGGACTTTTACCTTCATCATCATCAGCCATTGGTAAACGTGGACTACCTGGGTTACCTGGTGTTGGATTTAATTTAACAGATGATGGTAATTATGACATTGAAGGGAAGCGATTAACTAATATTGGTGAGTCTACTGGTGATAATGATGCAGTTAGTTTAAAAGTGTTGAAAGAACATACTAAAGTCAGTCAAAATAGTTATCATTTACAACCAAGTTTTCGATTTTATAAAGACTTTGGTGATAAGAGTCAATTAACTATAAAACAATCACCGAATACATCACCAAACCATTTCTTTCAAAATCATAAAGCGCATAATGATGCATATATAATTGAAAAAGAAGGTTATGATACTGGTTTTGGTGGGCAAGCTTGGTCTAGTATAAAAATGAAAGGTAATCAATTAGAGAGTGGTACTTATACCTCCGTTTTTGAAATATTTGTTATTGGTAGTTCTGGTAGTTTTCGTGTTGATGATACAATAATTTTTGATGTCCATGGTGACAATCATTTCCTCATGAAAACATTTGACAGTGATAAAATTGATGGTAAATACACCAAATCAATCATTCAATTCACAACTGATGGAAGAGCTGGAGTAGATGATGGGATAAGATTTCAAATCAGATATTATGGTTCTCAATACAATAAAAACATTAAATTTCTGTTTTATTCAAGAGTGGTGAAGGGTAAATACTCAACAATTTTCGACCATACTATTTTTAATGTCCGTGATGTTGTTGATAATCATATAATTCTCTATTTTGAGAATTTAAATCTCAATGGTAATCTTATTGATGGTTTAGGTGATCCTGTAGCATACGATAATGCTGCTAATAAGAAGTACGTTGACATTGAAATAGCAAAAGTCCATATAGATACTACACCATTACTTCCCAGAGATGGTAGTAGAAAAATGACTGGTGATTTAGATATAGATAAAAATCACATTCTATCTGTGGAAAATTTAGATGATCATAAGGTTGATGATGCTTTGGAAGTTAGAGCTAGAGATTTGAGAAGTGTTGTTAACAAAGGATATCTAAATGAAAATTTTCTCAAAATGGTGGACAAAGACGGTAAAGAATATTATGATCTCAAACAGAATATAATAAAAAACTGTGAACCTTACTATGATGGACTTTTTGATGATAACAGTTTAGTCAGCAAAGCATTTGTCGATTCTCAAATTGCTAAAATACCACATCCTGCAAATACAGACAAATTTATTAATGTTGATGGCACAGTAGCAATGAATGCAGATTTTAATGCTGGTGGACATTTCATTAATAATGTTAAAACAATTGTTGAAGACGATGGAGAAAATCCAAATTATGATCAAATAAAGCATAAAGCTGTTAATTTTGAACTTTTAAAAAGTACACGAGACTATTTAGTCCGTTTCATTTCTGATATAGATTACTTATTAACAGATGGAAGTGAAGCAATGACTGGAAATTTAGATATGGGAAATCAAAATATAATTAATTTGAAAGAAGCAGAAGATCACCAAGCCACATATGCTGCTAATGTAAAATTTGTCGCTAATGCAATTGTTGATAATAATACAGTTATAAATGGTATAATTGATAAGAAAATAAAAGAATCAGAAGAGAATTCAATTGAGTCAATTGAAAAAGAAAATGTATTCAAAAGAGTGATGGACAATGATGAGTTCAAAGAAGATGATGATGACATTCATAAAATTGGAGTTCAGAATAAAGATTTTCATTCAGTGAATAAAAAAGCTTACGAATTCAAAATTGATTATGATTCAAGTATAGGTTATTATAGTGCCAGACTATCAATTGATTTGGTATATTTACCAAAAGGTTCTTACACAATGGTTTATGAAATGTATGTTGAAGATGGTATTACAATTGATGAGATAAATGCATCAAGTGGAACTCTCTCTGTTGGAAAGATTAATTCTAGAATAGATGGAACAAGTACAAGAAGCATAATACATTTTTCTAAATACATTATATTTCCTAGTTTTGATGATTTAGATATTGACATAAGATTGAAAAGTAAAACTGATCCCCAAACTACTATTTATGTCGTTGTTTATGGTGTTAAAGGTCAAGTAAATAATGTACCAGTAAATCTTTGGGATCGTCTCTATTATTATAACAATGATTCCATCAAATATGAAGTACCAATCGATATGGGAAACAAAAAGATAATTGGAGTAGCAGATGGTACTGTAGATAATGATGTAGTCAATAAATCACAATTAGACACATTAAAATTACAATTAGAAACATTACAATCAAATTTCAATACATTTATTAAGAAAAGAACATATTATTATTACACAAACGAATTGAAACATAATAATGAAAATCATATCAAGTTCAAAGATATTCAACAATACCCTTTCCAAACTAGGTTAAATGGTTTAGAACTTAGGACATATATCAGTGGTAATTATCAAATAATCTATACTGATTATTATAAAGGAGAAGCTAGTAAATTCAATATCTTTGATAAAAATTCTAGGAAAACTGTATTTGATATAAATTTAGACAGTAAATCAGATTGGACGCCATTAATGATAAACACAATCATTAAATTAGATTCTGATCATCTACTTGATACCCCTGAATTGGCTTTTTATTTAGATTTAAATAAGAATACTATTCTTCATGGAGTAGAACACAGCACATTTTACATCCAATATTTACATCCATGAATATAAATATATAAACTAATATATATGAAAGAGTCACTAAAAAGTATTTACACTTTGAACGGTATAATTCACAATAAAGGACCATTGAAAAGTATATTCAACTGGAATCACATTTCAGATGAACTAACAAAAGAACAGGTAAATGAATTAAAATCTTACTATCACGCATATCATAAAAAGTGTTGGGCTCACAAACAAGCATTGAAACGTTTCAAAAAATGGAAATTATTAGGCAACTCATTATCCATCATATTTGCATCTGGAGGTTTAGCGAGCAGCATTGCAACTGGTGGCATCAGTTTGATTGCAATCAGTACAGCAGCACTTTTGATTCAGGGTTGGATGTCACATAAAAACCTTGATCTTAAGATCCAAAATTGTACTTACGCTTACCAAAGCTATCAACATCTTCTGAATGAAATAAGGGATATGATGAGAAGTGGAAATTACAATTCATGTCTTCATAATACAATGAAGAACATTGATGATTATGTGACAGACAACAGTCCTATTATTGATAAGTATCTTAGTAAATATGATAAAAAATTCACTTGTTAATTATCAACTGGATTCTATCACCTTTCAACAACAGAACCTTTTCCCAATATTGTTTATAATATTTCAATGTCCTCTTGGACTTCGTAACATTGATGTCTTTGTTAGGAAGCCCGAGCATCTCCAATAATTGCTTTATAATAAATTTAATACTAATCATCCGTTTACGCTCATCATTAACCTTATTAAAAACACTATCAATCTCAATGAATACTTTTTGGATCTTCTCTATTTGTTGAAAAGTCAATTGAATATTAGTCTTAAAATATATACTATTTATCACATTCTCAATATGGTATTTTCGATGATATATTGATTTTTGTTGTATCAAATACATTTTGTCATAAAAGTTGAAGTTCTCTGTTACAAAATCATAACCATGAACTAAACCACAATTCATACAGGTATTCATACCATTTACAGTTTCCAAATCCTTTTTATCACAACATTTTTCAACTTCTTTACAAACTTCTACTAATTGTTGATCACAGAATGGACACATCGTTTCACCATTATTAATAAATTCATCATGGATAACAGTGTTGCAAGTCATCTTATATTTTTATATGAGATTAGATTTAATACTATCCCAATTTACTACAAATTTCA